>JAVFBX010024425.1:0-18076 GCA_034783855.1 Mopalia kennerleyi | reverse complement strand
TGGCAACATACACATTATGGTGTAAAACAAACAAGCCCACTGGCTTCAAACACATTATGGTGTTAATTAAACATGCCAACTGGCAACAAACACATTATGGTGATAATTAAACATGCCCACTGGCAATAAAACACATTATGGTGTTAATTAAACATGCCCACTGGCAACAAACACATTCTGGTGTTAATTAAACAAGATCACTGACAATCAAACAAATCCACTGATGCAACAAAACCGAACACCATGCTCACCGAAAAGTACGATAACCCTTCTGCAGGTACACGACGCGTGCTCTTTGGTCTTCCCAGTCGAAGTGTGACATACACATGCTTGTCCGCTAGGTGTCTCTTATGATCAGAACACATGATATGAATATTGATTTGACCAACAAAACTGGATGCCGATTTCACAAACCGAATATACGATTCACTAATTACCACTGTGGATGAATTGTTTCGTATATAAACATATGTGACAATAATTCATAAACATTGTAAGGGAGGCATTTACGTTAGCGACATCGTATCAATATACTTTTAAGACGTCTTAAACAAGTCTTCTTTACAAAAAAAACATTGATGCCAATGACCATCGCCTCCTCTCTTGCAATTCATTTGAATAACAAAAAAGATTACAGACTTGGTTTTCTCACGTCGGGATTTTTTGCAATGCCTTGATATCAAAGAAAAAGAAACTGTCAAAAGTTAGTTTATGGTGAAGTTACAGGTTTACGCAGAAAGGTCATGTTTTGTGGATTAAGCCAATTAATGGTGAGATTAGATCGTGAGCCATTTGCCAAGCAAACATAATCTCTCTGACAGATGATCAATCAATATTTCCTGATCAATCCGCTGGTAAATCTGACATAAAAGCGACGTCTGGTGCATGGTTTTATCCATACTAGTCAAATTACAGGCCTTTGCTCGGCGGATCTTGTCTTAATCAATTTGGGAATTAGTGCACATAGAGAGCTGTCATCCTCCGGCCGACCGGCAAATTATTAAAGGGCCGTCCAGTCTGTTTTCTTTAGACGATTGAACTCAATCAATGCCACATACCGTAAAACAAAAAGAACTGTCTGGAACTTGAAAATAATCCAATAGGCGTTGAGCAGATGCGAGCGAGCATTCTAAAGACCTGCTAAATTTTTCTTCAGTGTAATGTATTCATATGATTAAAATAAACAATTGTGACAATGACCGATTACATGCTTCATTACTCTACCTGGACATTCTGAAGAACAGCCGCCATGAGGTCAATGTCGTTGGTCTCAAGTGGATAATTGGGTACTGTAAAGTCGAACGCTGGTCTTAAGTCTGAACTATTGCGTCTTCATTAAAACAGTCGGACCAATCGTTACACTAGATAATAATGTTCCCTCTATCCACATAGATAGATTACGGCTGCAGTCCGGTAGATTCGTCTCAGCATAAATTCACATTAATTTGCACATAATACCAAAGCTGTAGGTTTCTTACAGGTCCCTTTCTCCTAGTCCGTGTACTGCAACCAGTATATTTACAAACTACATCAATGTATTTAAATGTTTGAATGACAGTGCGATTTTCAAGACAATTGATCAATCCAAATCGTTCGGTGGCCGTTGCGCTTATTTTGTGAAATGTACAAGCTGGTGTGAAATAGTTAAAGTTACCCCCAGTGAACCGTAATGATGCATATAACGGGTTACTCGTCAGCATATTTTATAGCATCTATGATTTTACACAAACGACGAGTGCCTGTTTCCGTCCTTGGTATATTTATTCACTAAACACTAACAAGGAAGACAAGTACAGATTCAACAGACGAACAAGCCATGTGACCTAATATTTTATATATAAATAGTTTAGTAATTCTGGTAAAATGATATATAATACCGGGATACATGCTCATATCCTCCGCTCGAATAAGGAACTTTAACAGAGATTGCTTCTAATAGTTTGGCCAATGCTAATCAATCGTCTTAGTCTTCAGATGGCAAAAGAACCATTAGGACAGGCGTAAAAGCACGGTATGGTGACATCAGGCATTAATGCAGTGATACACTATATCTGTCGGTAAATTCACACGAAATAGGGTAATCTGTCCTAAACCATCTTAAGAATGCCGGTCATTGGCTGATGTTTAATTCATGAAAAAGTAATTTGGAGCAAACATGTGGAAGAACATTCGCATGCGTTTCGTTCATTTGCACCTTCAGTGACCATTCACTCGGAGTTTCAATTCTAGACAGCCACGCAGAAAACCAATTAACCAACAGTAAACTTAAATCGTCCACTAGTTTTCGATCTTCGCTGTTCAATAATCTCAAGAGAGAATGTTATTCTATTACAGATTGCATATTGATAATACATCTAATCTGTTCCATTTAGGAGTAGACCTTTAAAACAATATGTATATGTAACTTGGCTTTGAGAAACTAGGACAATTATAACATAACAAGCAAATCATTATGGATTTTCAATTGTTGGATTTATTGAAACGCAACGTTTCGGTCTATCTTAAAAAAACGACCGTTTTCAAGCTTAAAATAACTTTGTTACGTTAGGATTTATGTTGTTAAACTTAGCGGAAAATTATTTTCTTAAATAGATTAACAAATGATATTTAAGTTAACTTACAGCCACATTTAGGATTTGCTTCACCTGATATATATTCTAAGTTGCCATTCTTGGTATTTAACCTTTGAGCAAATTAGAGGCTTTTTGCAATTTAAATTTAGGATATTTTCCTTTGCCTATTGTTTGAGCTGCATATCAGTTTAATAATCACGTGTTTAACCTTATTCATTTACAAGTTTATACAAATGTTATCATTATATTTCAATCCATATTTATGTTCACAACAGTAGTGCCAGATTTTAATTCCAAACAGTTTAACAGGAGTGTAGGTCTATTGCCATGATTTACACGAACTTTGATTGACAAAAGATACATTGCATTGTGTGGTTTTGTTTGTTTGTCTGACTGGTGTTTCGCACGGATGTGTACCTCGCTTATACGACAGATTTTTCACTTCATATTCTGCCATATGATTAAAACCCGCGAGGTAGCACCTTTAAGGCATGTGATTCTCTTAAGTTTGTCATGGTTGGGTCATATGCTATCCATATTACTTGACGCCATACAGAGAGAACGGGCAAGTCATGTTCGTATTCAAGCTCTCAGCTGTTTGCTAACATTACTTCAAGCTCATAACAAAAGTAAGTTATGTTTTCATTGAATCAAAGTTAGATTTAGTGGTCAGTTTTGTTGTCTACTCCAGGTGTCTTTCCGATGTATTACAAGACGAACATCAGCCAAACACATTACCATGTAATTCCCGGTCTTCAATCATAAGTTGATTGGTATCCTTATTCAATACTAACTTTTTCTATAACAAGGTTTTTGTCTCTCACCTGATCGAGTGAAAACACCTGTTCCAGTCTTTTGTCACAGCAATGTTGACAGTTCAACGCAGATTTCAAAATGGTCACAATCCAAGGAATAACCATTAAGGAGGAAATTTATTGAAATTATGTAAACATATTAGCGCAAAAATTAGACACAAGTGTTATCTATAAGAGGGGAACATCCTAGCCAGTTTTGTCGCGTTTGTATGCATCGAAATGCTTCATTAATATTGCTTGGTGATGTCATTCCTCCTGGAAAAAAGACTTACAGTGCAATGTTTACATTCAGCTTGTTTGTATGTAAACACAAAAAGTGAAGCCTTTAATTGCATGCTTACATGGCGCTTTTTAAAACTATTGATTTATCTGAGGTTTCCGCTGCTGTGAAATTATTTCCAGGCGTAATCCGGATGATATATTACTACTTTCATTAGTATCAATCATATAAAAAAAAAATTAATTTTTCAATCATATAGGAAAAATGTTTTAAAAATTTCACAGAGACAATCTTTTAAAGCTCATCTAATCTACTGATATTTGTTTCTATTCGTTGTCAAATTAAATGTGACCAATAGTAGGAAATTAATATATTATTGTCGAAATTTAAGAAAAACATATCGAAAATGTATTACAGCTTTTCTCCTTAAGCAATAACATTAAGATTGGCATGTAAATGGCCTTCAATCGAACACGATGTACAGTAACAAGATTTAATTATAAAATTGTTCACAGAAGCAGGGCTTTTATGGCATAAAACATTTGTTTTTGATTGATTTTGAAGGGTATTGCAGCATGCTAGGTACGCAACCAAAGCACATTTTACGTTGGTTCTAACGTTTGCCCGGGATAAAGATTATGAAATATTTACGACTTAAGACGGCAGTGTTTTCTACAACAGTGGCCTTCTAAATATATTCGTAAAGTTTGTCATTGATTAAGTCATTTTTCGTGTTCGTTTAAATGTCACCGATGTTATGAATTTACATGTTCCATAAAAATATATTGAAGAAGATGGGATCGGTGTTTCAATACCTACATCTATTAAAAGTTTTTTGTTATTTTTTATTTTTTGTTAATGTAATGGACGAGTCTATTTTCATTCTGCTGAAAAAGATTTTAACAATTGTCAAATTCAGTTACATTATTTCGTGTCCCACATATACAACAATAATATAATTTTGGATTTGAATGTATTTATGATTATTCTATAACTGTTCCAGCCTAGACAAAGGTTCAATCTGACGTATAACATTTCGTTGGTGATTTTCTTCCTTTTTAATAGCAACGAATTCGTATTTACTCAGACATTAGCTCTTCAATTGGGACTTAACGGACACCATCAGAACACAAAAAAATATATCGACACAGCATGCATACATCAAAATCTGATGTATAAGGCGTCTTTACAAAACAATAAATGTCCGACAAGGATACTGACTAAGTATGTAGTGTAGTGAAACACTCCATGGGAATATTTATAACAGAACAGACATGCATATCCTTGTCACCGTCGGGATAATAACTTTCCAATCAAGATTGCATTCGTCGTAACAAACAGAAGAATTAATCAAGAAGAAATCAACGTTAAAAAATAATTAAAACGTCCCATAACTTTATATTTGTTTACTAGTATTTGGTCTTGACATTTAAATGAGTCATGACATTTAAAAGGTTCCTGGACTGATATCCAACTTAACAATTAACAAGACATGGTTTCACCATAAAGACTTCTATGGATTTCAGCCTCTGGTCATTCAAATCTGTTTAAGTATGTCTCGGGCAAGTTTAATCCGGTTTCTGAATGCATTCTCTATGCCCATTGAAGAGCTCTGCAGTCATGTTCTTTTCATACCGACAAGAAAGTAATTTACTAATGTTTATCGATAAAGACAAGCGATGTAGTTAACCTGGTTCGTAAAGTTTCTGACATCGGGTCTAACATGTGAACTCCGGTTACAATTCCAGAAATATCCGGCCAATTCAGGAGCTATTGGTAGCTGTGTTTACATTAGACTAGCGAATAATATTGGATCGATGGTCGTACGTCTTTCGTTTGTTCGTGACTACTTCAGTCTTGTGCATAATGCAACTGTTGTGTTTTGGTACATGTATTAAGGAGCAAATGGGTTATTCTGAAAACGATAATTCAGATACTCAATTGATCGGGTACCAATTGCTTTACAAAAACCAGATCACAACAGTTGATGATATCTAACAATACGGAACTACAGTAATTATGAACATAATTTTTTAGCTGTTAAATGAACAGTTCTTTTTGATATGCGATTTATTGTGAGATATTTTGTGTAAAATCCAAGCATTGCATGTCATTTTAACTGTGGTCTGTAAAAGAAGTTTTTTGTGTAATATTTGGAGTCGGTTAAATTAAAATATTATCATTTACTTCTATGAAGTATTTGAAAGATTTGTAAAAGTTCAAAATGATCCCTTGATTAAAAAAAATACAAAATTATCCTTGCTTTTTAAATTGTGCGATTTGGCTGGAGGTATCCTCTTGTACATCCTTATTTGGGAGTAAACACTGGCCATTTCGTTGTAAGAAAATTAACAACTACCAGATGAAATTCAGACTGTCTAAAAAAACATGTATTAACCCTGTCAGCTACTAGACACCATGGTAATTTCCCCTGATGTGCCAATAACATTAACGTCAAACTGGACTATGTTTTAGGAGAATGTCCGATTTGTTTAGCCCTTTAAACAGTTCCAGCACATTTTTGTCAAATATTGTTAAAAACTCAAAACGGCGAAATACCGCCGTTTCTAAATAAACAAAATATGGCCTATTTCTCGTATGGCGGGATGGGGTTGGGTAAGGCGGTGGCTTATACATTATTATGTCGATGGTATATAAACATATTAAGTATTATTTTAAGATACTTGAATACTTTATTTAATTACATAATGAACTTTCATATGTCTCCTTGAGCTAAGCGAAATGAAGCAATATATTTTGTGTCTCTTAACTGCAATTGCAGAGACCCGTATACCTATCAAATTCACGTCTTGTGCACTGTTATCCCCAACGTTCTGTTGAATAGAAAGAGGCTATAGGGGCATTTAGAACACCGCAAATCCCAAAATACACAGTCAATTTACCCAAAGTAAACTTTGTCTAGGAAGTGTGGCAGTGGGAAGCATTGTAATTTGATTCCAACAATACGGAGTATTCACTCTGTTAGAGTCTGGAACATACACGCTACATGATTTCAGTAGAGTATTCTTGTACAAGTAATCATTTAAAAGATTCTAGAAATAAAGCATTGGGCGAACACGATCTGATATGGCTTGTTTCACTATGGTGAACACAGCACAATGCACGAGTTGTATTTCCTCAGAATCGCTGTACGGGAACATTAGTGAATTGCTTTTGGAGCTATGCTAATTAGGGGCACTTGACAGACTTACAAATGGATAGCCTGACTAATCGGCGTAATGGCACGAACAAAACATGTATTTCTCAATTTCTCTAAACATCTGTTAGAAATCAAATCTCGGACGTATGTGTTCCTTGCGAACCACAGCGTAGTCCTGCATTTACCAAAAATAGTTCATTATGATATGGTCTTATAAGGTTTAATTATACCATATTAATCATCATACTGCTAATGATGAGATAATTGAAATCCATCACAAATGTAAATATTTTAACAAAACATCCATTTATTGCGACACATCAGTGTCAGGAAAATGTTGGTTGTGTTGGTTTTTTTAACTTTAACCAGACTTGTATGTTGCTAAAGTGCACTCAGAAACAACGATTATTTTGTCCGATTTTACTTACGATAAATCGTACGATGTCATCGGTTATAATCCCGACGATTTTCTTTCGATGAAAATTAAAACATAATCTATTTCATTCCACAAGGTCGAAAGGTAATCAGAACAAGCATCGATAATGGGATAAGACTTTTGCGATTACATATATCGACGAAAGTTTATTCGACAAATCAGAAGTAAAATGGCCGTGATCAAACATATTAGTTTAGACCTATTTTGCTGCTATATAATGTCTTAATTTCTTTTTTCAGTTAACTATGTGGACACAATGGTGATGGTGCGGGCGCCGTCTCCTAAGATAGCCACAGTTGGAAAAGATCCTGTATCAATAGAATGCTCTTACCGGGCATCCGGATCAGATATTGTTCTTGGGATCAACTGGTATCGAAAGACAGCTTACGATGACAACTTCAAACTTATCGCCCAAATACCCAACAAAGATTTAACAGATTTGCCACCTACGTTCGTCGACAAGCATTTAGCGACAAAGGGCAATATAACAATCATAACACAAGGGATTTTCAAAATCATACAGCTAGAAATCAAGCCAGCGGAGTGCATCGACGAAGGGACATACGAATGTGAAGTTCAAGTGTACGGGGGCAAAGCGCCACACAAACCCAAGGTGCAAGTCCATCTCAACGGTTAGCTTCTTAAGAAAAACCGCCATGTCTGAAGCAGTTGTTTAATACTGCTATCGTTTTGTGTAGGTAGACATGATTTAAATAATAAGTTGTTAAAAAGGCGGCGGAATAGTGTAACAAATTTAGTAAAGTTGTCTGACAAGGATTTATGTGAGTATAAATACTGGTATAGGGGATAATTAGTCTTTATTTAAATTGCTTATGTGGTAGTGACATACTGTACCGGAATCGCCAAAAACTTGTTGCAATTGCGCTCTAGAACTCATAGTCTTCTGCTTCTATTGCTTTTATTCTACTATCACTTTAAAAATATACCGCAAATTCAGTGCTAGGATTAGGGGAATTACCCAAGGAGTTCTAAACCGGGGAAAAAGTATAGATTGTCAGGCCATCTGACCGTGGGCATAACTTTGCAGCCAGGATTAAGAGGCTTAAATTTGTAAAGAGCAAAGTACCAGGTTCATCGTTTTGATTCAATAACTGCTGGGTGTGGCTTAAACCAAATCTTAAGTATAATTTTTGCAAGGCTAACGCGGCTTTCTGTTGTGTATTTCAATATAAATGTCACTGTGGTGGGAATTATTCATGTCATTTGTCATTAAAAAATTCTGCGATTTCATTTTTTCAGAAGAACCATCTGTGCCCTCGCTGAAACAGGAGCCCTCTATACTGGTAGAGAATCGTCCTGTGACGTTTACATGTACCGGCACAATGGGGCGACCAGTGGGGGCGTTCCGATGGCTTGTATATAAGGGTACAAAACGACATCACCCTGAAGAAATCGAAATGTCAGGAATCACAAGCTTTAGCAAAATAACAGGAAGTTGTTCTCCTCTTGGACAAAGTACACTGGCTATCATGATAACAAGCGCTGATCAGAAAGTTAAATGTGTTGTTCAACAACAAGCTAAAGAAGAAATAGTTCAAGTATCAGATGAGCGTATTCTCGATGTACAGTGTGAGTAACCAAAGTGTATTTATTTATACACAGCTTTTTTAATACTTGTTGTTTTTCACCTTATTTGTCCACATGTTATACTATGTTGAACTTCAAACAAATATGATTGATTGATTGGTGTTTTACGCCGTGTTAAAGGGTATTTCACTTATATGACGGTGATGCATTCCAACAATAATTGACACTAGCGCAACCAAGATGTGAAGCGTTTTCATAATGTTGGATAGGTAATTTTCAGCATTGAAGACAGCATTGATACTCTTCAAACAAACTGCCCTTAGCTAGAGGATTCAAACAAATATGAAAACAAACATGCATTCATATTGTTAATTGTGGCAACCCTTTTCAAACGAATGGTTTGTTTAATGTCAATACCCTGTTGTCTCTTCATTTGATTTGCTGGTGTCAACGAAAAAGAGTTGGGTGTAATATTGAAATCAAAGAAGAGTTCATTTGAACTGCTTCTCGTTATTTGTAAAGAGTAGGAAAATATAGGCTGGCATCTAAGACATTTTTTTTTCAGATCGGCAAAAAAGGTACAACAGTTATAGTGATAAAATATTTTGTTTACACCAAAGTCATTTTTTCGAAGGCCCACAAACACGCTAGTGATATAAATCCTGTCAGATTATCAGGCAGCAGATTAGCGGTTTATGCCGGCTGGCTGGATATCAGGCAATTGCTTTTTTCGGATATCCTTAATATTCAATTTTTCAACAGGTTTCAATCAATTCCTATTATTATACGTTTGATCTAAATCGGTGCCACAATGTTTGCAGAGATGTAAATAAAACAGAGCGGCTATATGATTACATGTATTACAATTTACAAAATTTCAAACACAGTATTTTTTATCCCACAGATTCCGTGAAGGCCACTAAAGTCTATACCAGAATTAATACTGTTTATATGCCTCTTGCTGGTGAAATGGATGTTATTGAAGAAGATGACATATTCTTGCAATGCAGAGCGAATGGAAACCCAAGGCCTTCTTTTTCTTGGAGTTACCTCCCTTTACACGGCAAAGAAAATGCAAAGGGTTTGGTCAGCCTATCGTCATCGCCCTCACTGACGATAAACAACATATCAGCCAACCACAGCGGCTCTTATGTGTGTGTTACGAAAAACTATATTTATAACAGAGAATACACAGAAACCAAATCTGTTCGTATTATTGTTAAAGGTAGGGTTTATTTATTTTTTGTAGTACTCTGTGTATATAGAAAACTTTTTGCAAAGTCCGGAATTTCCAATTGTTCTCATCTGTTGACGGCAGGTTGGTCTCACAATATTTAAGCGACAGATAAAGCTTGAAGAAGCTGTCAAACTCATTGGACGTTATGTCTTATGCAGCATAAAAAACAGCAGATCTAAAATAACCGGAATTTCTACTGGCACGAATCTAAGAGAATATACATTGTGAATAACGGCAAGTTTTTATTTGCTAGCTCTGCAGTTTTTATTTACGCAGCGAAGGAAATATCGTTCGCTGGGTGTGACGTATTTTTGGACCTTTCGCACTGTCACTCTCCTGCAAACATATGCCAACAATTGTTAAATTTCGTAGGCGAGTGACTACCTGCCCCTGGGATCATTGCCCGGGTCATCTTTGGTATAGGCAAGAGCCTCATTTTCATTGGTAGGCCTGTCCAGTGGTATCGTTTTCTCTTCGCCCGTTTACCAGGTTGCCATCCTTTGTGGTAATCATCGTAAACCAATCACTGCCTAACAACTAAAATTAATTTGGTTAAAGGGCTGTTCATTATGCTTATCCTGTTCAGTACTTACCATCGAATAGATTGTGAATTCTCAGTCAGCCCAAACTATGATTAAGTAATGCAAGGTTCGTCATTGACGTCGGCCTTCTATGCAATTCCAATAGTCTTAGCTGGCATGATAATAACCCAAGCGATCTTAGCATAGTAAAGCCTAAAGTTTTCTGGCAGGTTCCCATTGTAATTAAGATAGATTTGCCTTAATATTGCCTTCTGGAACATTAAGGTAATTCAGATCCGGTCTCTCAAGTAGAGGACTCCATAGTAATTATTTTTGACCAACCAATTAATACGATGAAGAACTTCTTGTCTCCCAAGTTTAATTTAATAAAACTAGGTTGTGTCTGATATTTCCATGAGCAATATTCCAAGGAAGTATGTATTGCAACTGGACAATGATATATCTCAAGTTATACCAGTAACAATATTTTCCACCATGTTAAACGCAAATCTAACCTAATCTAAGTTTGGTGCAATATTACCTCGCTGTAATCATTTGCACTGTTTTTTCAGATAAGACAATATACGGTCTTCAACGATTGCGCAAAGAGGAAGCCCACAAATCTGACGGTATGTACAAGTGTTATAGATTGATATATAATCAATTTTAATATATGGATTCCATCAATCTTTTCGTGGTCTGTGAATGATCTAATACATAATTATTTTCAAAATATTATCGACAGTTTATGTTGAAAGCAGATTGACCGACTGGTGGGTAGTTAAGGTCTTGGTGGACCCCTTGGTCGACTTTCAGAACACGCGTTGTATTTAGTCTCTTATGCAGACGAATATTTATCTGTACCATATATATGTATATATTTTTAAATATATGCGAATGTAGTGAAAATCCAATTGTTATTTTTAAAAATATTGCAAAATGAGTAAATGTCAACGGAAAAAAATAGACTGCATTCTCGAAGTGCAATAACGATAAGACTCAATAAATTAGTCGAGCGAGTAGAATAGTCCTTGAACTAGTAAACAGTGCCTCATTTTTTTTTAAATTTGATTGGAAAGATTCCAGTTGATTTTTTGTCTATGCCTTCTTGGAAAGTCTTATAAAAATGTAAAATACAACTTTCAGAAAACATTTAAAAAAAAACAAACGTTTGTCACATCCTATTGTGCCCTTTATAATTGTACAAATTGGAAGTTTTTAACATTAATAGTTTTCTAGAAATATGCCTTGGGAAATGTAGTCTGCTTAAAACGGTAGCATCAGAAATAGGCAATTAAAGTTTTGCCACTTGAATATATGATCAAGGGAAAACTGAATTATAGGCTCCAATTTAACCGGTTTTTAATAAAAATGTCCGATTCTTTTTATCACCAACATATAATTTGAATACATAAGTTTTACTCTAAGTGATAAAAAAAAATGGTTCATTTTGAGCACAAGGGGTCCAGCAAGACCTTAACGCCGACTTTAATGGTATTAAACTCCTACAACGACGGTTTACTCGAACATGAAAGTGTCATACCATATGGGGTGCTAACAAGCCAAAACATACTTGGAAAGATAATTTTCTTCCAGTGCACTCTACAGACGACAATGGTACACTACAGTCTTGGAAATAATGGTTCTTTGAGGGTTCTGTACAACAGAGGATGGTTCTATATGGAACCATTAAAACAAGAATGTTTTTTTGATATAAGGAGAAAGGGAGAAATACCAGAAACAGATGCTGTGAGGGTTCCATACAGAAACATAAAACAGCCAAGACTAAAGAACCTTAGAGGTTGCCATTAGATCCATATGTTCCTTAGAGTTTACCAACCAATTTCCTTTCTCATGGGGCGGAGGGGGGATGAAGTTGAGTAAATAATTTTCTTGAGCCTACCTTATAATATTTTTATTTCCTTTGTTCTGTGACAGTTGAGCGGTATTTACTGATTGGTGGGATTCTAACAGGAGCGATGCTATTCGCCATGTCGGTGTCTTTAGTATCAGTGTTATGCTATCGAAGATGTAACAGAGGCGATAATGGGCGACCAGTTAGATATCAAGGTAAATGATAGATGAATGGCAGTTTGAATAAAAGAATAAGCCCCTATTTTCCAAATGAAGTAACATGATTAGCAGTACAGATTCCACTTAGTATTTACATGGCTTGTTGAACTGATCAGGTAGTTGCTTCAGTGTGCCAAAGCGGATAAAGTAAAGACCTCAAAATTGTTTTTAATATTAACGATATGACGATGATGAATAATATGTTTGTACAATTATTACTTGGTTTGTCGTTGTTGGATTTTGTAATTCTCTAACAATGTTTTAACATAAGTATTGTTTTAAGCGTTTTGACTAAAAAGAGTTCTGCTAGGGGTATAAGTGTAAATAGACGATTTGAACGTACAGGACTATCACAAAACTATCAAACAGAAATATGAAACCAGCCATTACCCAGTCTCAACGGCATAATGACTAGGCCAGCGCTGATTTTTGAAAAAGCGACCTCTAGCAAGAAATAGAGAAACTAGGAAGAACATGAATCGGATGTGTAATCCTGGATAAATCATGTTTTAGCTCAATGACGCATATATAGGTGTAAGTTTATGATAATATTCTGCAATCCGTTTTTCTTGTGCGAGATTCCGTTTTTCTATTTCTACAGCTGAACAAAGATTCTGACATTCAAACTGTGCGAAACGAACGAAATCGTCCATTTCTTGCGCAATGAGTCATTGACACTATGAACGTCCTCTGGAAGTCACAATGCCGTTGAGATTGGGTCATGGCTTGTTTAATATTTCTTCTTGATAGATGTCTGATATTCTCATAATATAGACTGTTGTAACAATGATTACAGTCTAGATTTGATTAGCGAGTTGAAGCGGAACAATATCTTACAATGGTCTGCATCATATTATACCAGGTACTATATCATGACGCGAATGAAGTTTAAACTAGTCACTCAATGTTTAATGTCTTATATAAGTTAAGTACATATACCAACACTGACGCTTGTAAATAATCTTTTTTCAGGAGTAAAAGCGTGATAACGAGTTTTGAATGGGTTTCAAAAACGACGAAGATATGTGAAAGAAGTAGTTACAACGAATACTGATGTCTCAGCACTGTACGGGAGATAAACCGCAATCAACCTTCCTAAAGTTGTATTAAAGGCATCGACCAGTCTCATAACATGTATATCATTCATTTTCACATTTCGTCACCTGATTCATTTAATCATAAATCCAAAATCTGGCATACGGCTGTAATAGTTCAATAGTAATCATCGCATTAAGTCCGTGGATCATTGAAGTGTCGTGCATTTTAAAAAGTGAAACGTATTTTGCCCAGTTTATCTAAACTAGTTTGTACACCAAAGACTTGGAACAGTTAGAAAACGACTGTTACCATTTAGTGTACATAATTATGTATTACCCATGCACGGAGTCTCCTAAAATATATCTTTTAGCGAATAATTACCACTACACAGACAGTTGACAGACATTAACTGATGTCAATTTGAGACCAACGACAGTTCTAGTTCCAGCAGTCATGTTCCACCTGTTAACATACCCATCAATCACCATCGCCATGTTTTTAGTTTCACAATTAGTTTCGTTAGGCAGATCAAATGCTCGGACTATAGAACTTATACTGACAGTCGATTGGCACAAACATTTGAAGGAAAGTTGATCATGTTAGTTACTATCAAATAAACATCCAGTTGATGAATCATTCCAAACTATCACCCACACATCAACCACATTTGTGGTGTACTTATGACCAATTTATGTCACTTTTGTTTTAATATTTAATGTAATGTCGGATTATCCCTATTTGTTGGGTTGTCTTTGAACTGTAGAGGGGCAGACGGTTTTCTTTTTGTCGATTTGCTTCTTTTCAGTTACTAGGTTAATTTCCTGTTATTCATTTATCTTGAACATGGATGAATGCCGGATGCCGCCATCGACTTTTTGTCGCGTTGGGGAAACGCGGAAAAAAGACAAAACACCAAGTAGACGATTATTATATGAATGATGTAGTTTTATGTTGAACGTCAAATAACACGCAAGCTAATGTATGATTCCAAAATGGAACATAGAAATAGGTGATCTAGCATAATTACAGCAAGAAAGTATACTGATTGTTGATGAGGTAATTTAGTAGTTTGTGATTGATTGACAACGAATACTAGTACACACCGTTGCACCAAGGGTTTGTTATTTTAAACAGTTAATATAGATATTAACGGAATAATGTAAACATCAGTCCGTTCGGAAATAATTTTAGAGAGTTCTATATTGTTTAAATTTCATATTATTGTGATAATGGCACTTTGTTTTACGATTTAATCATTGTATTTCTAAATATCACCTATATACCTGTATCTTGAAAACAGTGTTGTGTTAAGTTTTTTGTAAAATGCTATCGGGCATGATGTCCACAATATACTAGTATCTGAAATAAGACTGTAAACAGCAGGCAGTATTACTTAATTACAAACACATACAAATGAATAAAGGTCAACGAAACCATGCGAAAACTGACATCAGTAATAGTGCTCGAATCAAAACAAATTACTAACAGGATAATTAATGTACATGTATCAAGTTAATGGGAGTACGTATTGGACATTGTATTTTACAAAAAATATCTGTACAACTTTTACTGCAAGAATAAACAAAGTAGATGACGTTATACATACATGTAGTTTATCCTACTGTTGAGTTGAAATATTTATACACCTGTTATTTGTTTGCGACTCTCTGGAACGAAGTTATATTTGTCCAAAGTTCTAATGACTTCTTACTTTAATAACAGCACATCAGTGGGCGGTCTGGACGTAGCCTTTTGTTGTCCTGCTGCTCTCCGAGCTAAAGTGCTGAATGACGCTGATCTGTTTTTGATGTCATTGTATTTTGTCCTGCTGTCGTCTGGCCTAGATGTTGTTAGTTGGCAGGGCGTCGAGGGTGTTTGACTTCGTCCATTGGGCGGGCACATCGCCATATGAGTGAGAAAAGCATTTAAGCACGGCGATACAACAGTCAAACAACAAAACCGATCAATCAGGCCATTGCACCTTTGCACTGAATACTAGATTTGTAGCGTACAACGCTTATACGCTGGAATAATATTGTTCATTGTTACATCATTATATTCACTTCATATGTACACTAATCAATAGTACCGTATCAATGTAATTTTGTTTGATGGAATGCAGTCCTATTTATATAAGTGTGTTTACTCTGATGTAAAGTAAAACACCACATGTATAGCTGGCCCGTTGTTGTATTATATCAAACCGCGTATTACATGCGAATAAACTGAATATCCTTGATAAATAATAAGGTTTATAGGTACAGGCAAATATTTGTTTTAATTAAAGTTATGCCGCAGACTTCACAGAAGACATTCTTTCCCGACTGTTGTTAAATTTTAGGTGCTATATTAAATGTGTAAAAGGCATACGGAATGATTTAAAATTGTTCACCTAATTGGGTAAGTACATGCTTTGCAATAAATTCCTTACTACCATTGTTATGTTCGTTAAAATAAATTGTGTTTTGACACTGTTCCTGAAAATGTAGTCTTTGTTCTTTTTTTTTAAAATAAACTGAGACAAATTGTAAATTGTGGTAGGTATTCAACTCACGGGAAGTTTGTCCGCCGATTTACAGATTATCTTTTCTTACGAATATGAAAATCAGCCAAGCTGTTTTATATTATTGATTATACAAATGCATGGCCGATTTATAAGCGGAGGAATCTCTTTGCATCAAACTTATCACAAACAATCACACCGCGTGTTCGGATATTTTATTGTCATATATGGAATGTCTAGACAGTTGTAGTGTCTGCCGGGTTTGTTTGATTGTGGTTTAACGTCGTACACAAGGGTATTTCACTTACATGATGACGGATTGTCCACTTTACACTGTGCCTTGTTCGAGTCAAAGTCCTATGTCATATATGCTGTAAATCATATTTCATTGGGGCGTTACACATTTCAGGTAAAAAAAGAATACGTCTATCTACATGGGTAGAAAATTTTGCCTCTAGCGCCACATATAACTGAAAACGTCCCTTTAAATGGCTCTTCAAATGATAAAACAGACGAAAAAGGTAACCGGAAAACCAACCTGTGGTACAAGAACATTTATTTTTCCATATCTTTAAACAACCATGTCAGATTTTATTTTTTTTTCCATACCCCTAAAAATGAAACTCGACAAAACAACGGGAAATAAAAAAAACAGAGATAAAACATTGTGAAAGCCACCGCTGTGATTGCCAGAGCCACACCGCGTGACTCCCGTATTAATTTCGTGGACAGTACATCGAAGTAGTAGTCAGAATACACGCTAACCATTAAGCCGCAGTCGCGGGCCTAGTGGCTCCCAGGATATTTCTTGCTGTTGGTAAAATACATTGTTGTTGGCTAACTAAAGTCCGGACTACACGTCTACGAAAGTGCATTTTATAAATGGACGCCATTCGCTGGCAAAAAGTCTAAAGGCGATACAATGGCAACTGACAAGAATGAACAAATTGTTGGCCCATCTTAATTATGGTTTGCCGAACTAAATTATCTGTTCTTACATAAACACATGTATGTTAGGAGTAATTTCGTGTGATCGGTCAACGGCCTTGGTTAAGTGGTTTATAGCGAGTCGGTTTACTTATCCTCCTTCGATGTACAACTGACCAGTTATAAAGTCGACCCCTGGAGTCACACGATGTGGCTCCTGCAGTCCCGTCAGTGGTGTTTACGAGTTTTCCACCTTGTCTAAGTCTTAAAAGTGAAATCTCAATGTGTATGACCCTATCAAAGCTTAATGATATAATAAAAACCCTTTATTATACGCATCTGTAACATCGTTCTATGTCATCGCGACTTTTTTTTAGTTTCATTTTAATGATTTGACAGTGATCTGCATACATTCATAACAAGGCCTAGTAAGACTGTGTGTATACAGATACTTCCCCCGTATTCTTGACTTACAAAGGTAACCGAATTTGCTCTGCTAGTCATGGCCACTATGCGTTTCATATCACAGGTCTAACCAAACTATGCTTTGAGCAGTTGCCTGAGTTAGATATCGTGTTTACTGTTATTTGAGACCAATGTTATGCCTAATGGTTATTATATTAGTCATACAGTACAATGAAATCATGTTCCAATAAGCGTGCTTTCGATAATACTTCTTCTAGATAAAATCTATATCAAATTGTACCCTGGCAAATCGAATCAAATCTTTATTTAAAGATGGGTCCGATAATAGTACAACAGGGATACACATAAAGAATATACATAGAACAATACAATAAAGATATTTTGGTTGGTTGGTTATTTGATTATTGGCGTTTTCCATCCAAGTGGATGATTAACGCCACATCCAAGAGTTACATGTTAAATAGCTAATACCTTAATTCATTATAAGTTCACGCCCACACACACACACAAACGCACAGGTGAAAACGCTCACTCAGAACCTATTAGTTCTTAGGACGAATTTAGCAGTAGCTAAGAATACTCTGCTAGCATTTGTTTGA
>JAVFBX010024424.1:0-31390 GCA_034783855.1 Mopalia kennerleyi | reverse complement strand
CCAGTGGGGGGAAATGGTTCCTTCTCAATTAGCATATATTAAAACCCCAGTATATTCAATATGCGATCTACATATCTCTCTCTCTCCCTCTCTTTTCACTTTATTTACACACAAAAATGAAAAAAAATAATGTAGGCCTATATATGTGCTGTATGTATCTGGATCGCAATGTGTGTATAATTTATTCAAACAATGGGGCCTGTTGTCATATAGGTGTGTCTAACTCATCAGACATGTTTGTTAGTTTTACCTGGCTTTCAGAGCCAGTTCAATCAAGTCATTTTCATGAGGAATTTTAGAAGTTGGGGCGGCAGTTGATCACTTGGCGCCGACAGATTAGCTACGGAGACAAACTTGGTATTTTTATCATTATGATACAATTGTCGTGTAACACTTCAAACGGCTTCCTGTGGTTTTGTAGCCTTACTTACTGGGCCGTTCACACCTGGGCATGTAAACAGCAATTACACCACTATCAGCCGCATCGCCGACTAGTCTCTCGCACGTCGGTTGCTACCATACGCGACGGCCAAACACAGCAGAAACAAATCCCGAAATCCCGGTTGAAGTGCCAGCATTCCGCCGCGTTGTTCTTCCTGAGAGACCGTACTAGGTTTTCGGAATGCGTTCTCAGTCCGTTCATGATTACTCCAAACTATCTATGTATTAGACCTCGCTAGAAAAGTACTTAATACAGGCTACAAGACAGACTATCAAACAAGGCAGACAAGGTCACAAGTAGGCAGTGGGGGACCACACGACTGCCTGCTGCCGACTCGACTCTATTGCCCCCGTGTCCCGCTGAGCTCGAGTGCAATACCCCCTCCGTACGCTTTCTCTATCTTGCTTTACAACATAAACAAACAACAGTTTAGGTTCTCCAATGATACTGTTCTGTTGTTACCGGCGGTTTTATGCTTGTCAAGATCACACACCCATCCCATAGCAAAACGTTTTCACCGAGTCTATTTAGTATTTATAAACATTGAAATATCACAATAATGTACATTTTGTTTGTTTGTTGGTGTGTCTGTGTAGTACAGTTATTAAGGTGCCTAGGCGAACAACGATTGGTCGGTGAACAGAATGTAGACGCGCATTTATTTACAGTTGACTAATATAGCACAACAGTCGTCTCCCCATCAAACAGGCTAGTTATTACCAACAAGAAAAGAATCTGCTATTGTTCATCCTCATAGCGTTTTAGTAGTTTTAATCGTGAACTTGTATATTTCTTGCTTAAGCGTTCTCTACACTGCATTTCACGCTGGTGTTGAACGAAACAAAATTTTACATAAGAACAAAAAACAATCATCGCTTTTAGCGAAAAAATGTTTGCAAATGTATACTTCAGACTTTCCCTCCGATAATTTTAAAAGACTTTTACGACAAAGTAAGCGTAAAACTTAATTAAAGATTAAAAACTATAGGACACGATATGTCTAAAACCCTCGAGTCTTTTAGTGGCATTTAATGAAGTAACCGCTGTTGACACTAACGAAGAGATACCAGCAAAAAAAAAGACGTAAAACCTCTTGCCGAAAAGGTATATATAACGTGTTAGAGGACTTAATTTACACCAGAACCGCCACATTCCAAATGAACACTTTGGAAATATGCATATTTTCAACAAAAAATAACACCAAAATCACATAAACATCAACAACCACTACATCCAATAAAAAATGTAGTTACAACCGCATTTTGAGAATGGATAAGGCTTGAATGAATATTAACTGTCCCCAGAAAATAATATCGCATTTATACCCCCGATTTACCATTATTGTAATAAAGTAATATCACAAATCACAACTACATTTTACTCGTGCCAATCCTTATCGTTACAAAAATGATGACAATTTTTATTATTTGGTTAACTTTTTTATTTTAATTATTTTCCCTGTGCGCGAGACAGGTGACTAGCTGCACACCCAGCACAGCTGCCTGGATCTGGGGTTATATATGAGAATTATCGACACAGTAAACATATCTTATTCTGACATAACTGATCGCTTTAATAACATTAATAATTAACCAGCCCCTAAGCATTGTGTAATCATCCTTCACTGAACGTTAAAGCATTTAATCTCTCATTAACAAATTTAATAAACACTTCACCGTCGACAGCCCACTTGGGTTTAAAGTACTCACCCGTCAAAACTCTATTTAACATTTAGTCATTTATAGTTAATTCCCATTCATTGTAAAGAAGCAATGTCGATAAAATACGAATAGAGCAATGCCTGAGGGCGACTTGAATTTTGATTTAACTGTAAATAAACATGTTGAAATAGAACCTGGGCATAATTTTTAGAGGAATAAAATATTTACTAGTATACACAGGGCACACGATAAATGATTCCCACCTTGCTTGGTATATATATATTGGACTACCAAGAACATGCCGCTGTGGTATAGATATTTTTTAAAGCTCTAACCAACTTGGTTTTTCTTTTGATTTTTTTTATAACTGATAGCTGTAGCTGTACCCTAGCTCTATACTATGATCTTTGTATCGTTGTAGCACTGTCATAAATACGGCCATATATAATAATATATTTAAATTATAATAGTATTTTTTCCCCGACTTAATTTTTTTTATATATTCGGGACAGAAAAGTTACTTGCTGTTATCACTGATGTACTGCGTATTAATATACTTTTATGTATGATTAACTAACTGTTTGTTCTCCTTTTATGGACAAAAAGTTAAGGTTGTACCTGAAATATTAGTGAGTGTTTAGGAGGCCGGCATTATATAACTGCTGGCGTTTTGATGCCTTAATCAAAGGGTCGTGGGTTCGAATCTTGTACGTGTCTCAAACAACATACTTTTCTAAACTAGAATGTGTTCAAATTTCAAAGAGTTATCAGAAAATAATTAAAATAAAAGATAAAATGTGTCACATTAATATAATAAAAACTATTTCTTGGGTTCTATATTTTTATTGTAACAAAAATGTGTCTTTAATTGTGTTAAGACTACCTTCTCTATCGATCATTCTTGTGTAGGAATACAAAGGCCATAACCTATATATCATTCTTTGTTTGGATTATATCTTTAAAAAATTTATCTAAATTTCACGTGAGAAAGAATGTTTGTCAATATTGAACAATATTCCGGTGACAATAACACCAGTTTAAGTTGTAAATTAGTCGCGACAAACAAATCGAACCTGCCACCCGCTGATACAAACGAGGAATGACTTTTGGTCAGCGCGATTTTGAATTCCCACGATTGCCATATCGATCAGAAATTTGTTTGGTTTAAAAGTGATAAAATTGTTGTTTGTTTTGCGGTGAGCTGGGATGGCGTCTACAGTTTTACTAACGAGTTGAAAGGTAAAATACCAGTTCAGTAGTTAACAAACTGAGAAAACCTAACAAACACCTGTATCGAATACCGTGGGAAATATTTTTCTTTTTTAATTTTTCAATTTAACTTTCCGAATAGATAATAATGGACAATGCTGAAATAAAATCTGTGTAGTTGATTATCAGTTCATTGAGTACTGGGCTTGGCACCGTTATGAATTACTATTACAGCTTTAATTTTATTCGCGAATAAAAAGTAAACATATTAAATTGATGATAAAATGAAATGGATTATATCGGCGTGATTCCAGTTAGTCACTGCATGACGTGAATAGCACAAATACATTACATACAGTACTAAGAAACACAAATATTGTAGCTCAAATAAATCTGTCTATTGCAGCTAACTTAATTCAGAATTGAGTAGAATTCGAAACTCTTTGATTTTATTCCTGAAAATTGACAAGGTTTGTCTTCAGATAATTCCTTTCTCTAAGCCCAGTTTTAATTTGTTAAAGACGACGTGCAGAGAGAGGTCAGTTTGGGAAAAGGGGCCGGTTTATTGTGTGTGTGTCTTTTTTGTTTTCCTTTTTTTTTGTTTAGAAAAACTCAAAGTACCAAATGTTGGATAGTTAATTGCTATTTATGGATCGCCTTAATGCCAGTAAAACAAGTTATTTTTATATCCATGATTCAGTTTTCAACGGCTATAGATTGCAGTGTGATTTTTGTTTTTTGCCGTTGTTGTTTTTTTGTGTGTGTGTCTGTTTGTTTTGTTTGTTTTTTTTTTATCTAGTTTTTTTAACACCAGAATTGACATTTAATTTAAAAAAAAAAAAAGATAATTGTTTAATGTGTTGATAGTGTGACAGGATGTATGAAAGTGAGATTTAACATTGTACTTGTGTTATTAAGCTGTCTTTCACATGCACATTATATATATACAATATCAAAATTGGAAAAAATAATCAAGTATTCTGCGAAGATAATACATTTTATCAATAAGAGACCGAATATTTTCCAAGATTATATTTGCATATGGACATATCCTAATACTTCGGAATAATCTACATGCAATAATGATATACTGGGGTGATGAAACCATTATAACTTAGATGTCCCAATCCTAATAAATTCAGTCCTAATATCTATCTAAGTAGACTAATGTATCCTATGTTATTCAACTTATAATACCATCTAGTCTATGTGCCCTTAACCCAGAACCCTCCAAATCCCTTCGTTACTAGAATAAAAATCTAATAGAAATTTCTATGTAACTAGTGTAAAAATCCCTTCTAATCCAAAATACATCATCCTACAGAAAGAGCAATAATCGGTCTTGACCTTACGAATTCATTCACTCGCCGCAGCGATCATACGAATAAAAAAAGGTAACACAGGGGACCTCCCTTTCTGCTTATGTCAGAGCTAAACAAACAGACTGCGACTTATTGTAGAACAATTAGCTGTTTTTTGTTCCGCGATGACCACAGAACGTACGGCGCTTTTCGCCCCGCGATCATGCTTATGGTATAAAACGTAATAAATAACGGAATTCAGGGAGTCGGCACGGTGTTTTGTGTGTCTATTTGACTGTGTATATTTAGGGATTTATTCGTAGAAATGCTCCTTGATTTTCAGTGGTATGTGTTTATTCTATTCGTTACTGCAACCACTAATAAGCTGTTTATGTGGAAGCAAATGGAATCAGTTTCGTCCAGTGTCGCATTGCCGAACAAACATGGCGGCTTATTTTTATTATCCCAGTTCGGGGCCTCGCTAAGGGCTAATTCATTGATCAACTGCACAGCCGTGACGTCATGGTTGTGGCGCCAGCACTACTTGAGCTGTAGAATGCTGGGCATGTTTTCCCTTCTCGTGCAGTATTTCCCTCTAGTCTTAAGCCACTTTTCCGTCAACCCTGCTATGCCGCTGATTAGCCATAAAGGTCATTTTACAGAAGGTTTGAAAGTGAATCCATTTCTGATGTGTTATAAAATACTAGTTGAATTTTCTTCAGAGCTAAGCGTTTCATGGTGTTTTACTTTTGTGTTAAATGGCTAGACATCATTCTTGCTTAAGTAAATATTGACTCTTGACGAATACTCTCTAAGTGTTCGGAGTGTTTATGTCCCCTAATGTCCTCACCCCGCCCTAACACCTTGTCGGAGTTTTCTATCTTTTTAACGATCATGGTCATCTGACAGATTGACTGACCAGTACTATGGTCACCGCCACAGTCCCGTCTCGCAACTCCACGTAATATATCCGCTATGTCAATCCGCTATTGTATTCTAAAGTCAATTATACTAAGGGCTCTCAACAGGCCAGATTAATATACTAGGCTTATTTATCGACGAGGCGCCAGTTGTTTCGGCTCCGTTGTTCAATGACATTGACTGATCACTAACAAGTGGAGAAAAAAACTTGAATAGAATAGCGGTCTCCAGCCGTGATATGTACATACACTTAACATAACGCGAGCTGCGAACTCGCCCCGCCCTTTTCCCACCGGATCAGCCAATGATCGCAAGGCCTGCTGAGGCGAGTCGCGATGAAAACAGAATGGCATGTTCGCGAAGGTAATAGTCTGACACTTCAGTTCGCGGTTACAGTGCGTTCGTTTAGCGAGCAGCTTACAACGCTATACGAATGACTCTAGCCGGCTTAACACTGGAGCGATCTCCACCGACTTATAGTAGTCGACCAAACACTAGTCACAGTATGTCATATAACCCATTTCTCCTCCATAGGTCCATGGACTACGGCATGGGATCTCTTATACCTCCACCTCAGTATTTGCCCGGATTTGGGGGCCTTCCATCGCCTATTGGCTTCCCTACCTCAATGGGCCTGCTGCCTAAGTTCGCGGCAGGGCCTGGACGTACACCCGCCTTCATGGGGGACATGCTAGCTGCTTATCATCATCAACTTCAACAGATCGGCGCAGGTATTGATACCTCGGATGCTGATGTCAGAGATGACCCTAAAGTGGAATTAGAAAGCAAAGATTTGTGGGGACAATTTCACGAGAGGGGAACTGAAATGGTCATCACGAAGTCTGGTCGGTGAGTACCCTAATCCATTGAGTATATATTAAATTAATTTCCAAATTCACTATCTATTCGTAATTTATTAATGTTTTTAAAAGATGGATTGGTATCGAGAAGACACTGAGTCCTATGAAAAGCTCAGACACTACACACACATACACACGTCAGGTTAGACAACTGAAGACCCTTGCAGTTAATATAGATATCGGTTTAATCATGGAGGTTTAGCATACCTCAATGGTTTAATCAAACATTAAATAAATAATATTTCCCTTTCACTTTTGTGCTCTTAATTGAAACTGGATTGTTGAAGTAGTGAGAGTTGTCGGAGTCCTTGCATGGCGCCGTGTTATCTAGTAATATGCAGTTCTGAAGTATTAAGTAGAATTAGTGTTTACCTCAATTATATATGTTATATAACATTCTGTTCTGGTTAATTAGTCTAAGCGATGAGCACATCGTCACATTATCTGTTTGTCATATCTGAACAAGTGCTAGGACTGAATATATTAAACCGTAAACGAAGCTTTAAAATGG
The DNA here is from genome assembly GCA_034783855.1 of Mopalia kennerleyi. NCBI lineage: Eukaryota > Metazoa > Mollusca > Polyplacophora > Chitonida > Mopaliidae > Mopalia > Mopalia kennerleyi. The sequence continues at coordinate 24,485 of JAVFBX010024424.1, read as the reverse complement.
GCTATATGTAATAATATATGATCTACATATTTACCTTTTACCTGTCTCTTTCACCAAAAGATTAACTACACACATGTAATCAAATAATTATATATATATATAGCTTGTAATCAGTAGTGATATGATTGACACGTTTATACATTTACAATTTGGTGGAAATGTCCTCTTAGGTTGTGGGTTAATATAATCGTAAGATAAATAATAAATGGGTTCCTGACTTCCTGTCTGTGCTATGGTTTCTAGATAAATGGAACTCCTGTGCTGTTATATATATACAAACAGAAGTAAAATATATATTTATTTATATAGAAAAGGGTCTGAGAAAATCTGAATTTTAATTTGTTTTGGAGGTGGTTTATAAAGCCGTGGGAGCCGGGCAGTCTAGACTCCAGTTTTATGCTAACATGTTCACTTTTGTTCTCATAAAATTAACCGAAATAAATCTGGACTGGTATAATACCGAAGGACAAGATGGGAAACTGTGAGCTCTCGAGTAATGATATTTAAAGGGACGAGCTCACGTTTTGTGGGGGCAACAATCGCCAGATCAGAAAGCCAAGCCAACAAAAGTAAATTTGTCCTGCGTCTGAGGTTGTATACCGCGTTAAACCGACAAGGTCCCTGTCTTCTTCAAATGTATAGTGTCAAAGTGTGGCCAGTATACACACGGAGGGGTGAATTACCCCCATAACTAGACTACCCATATGAACCGTGGCAACCGCTAAACACCTTTATCATGGGGAAATTAAAATGAACGATTTAGTCTTTATTTCGGTATAGTCTGTCTTAATTTGGCTTCATCCCAATAAACACAATCTTAAAGAGTACACAACGCGGCCATTACACCCATCTTATATATATTTATATATATTTTGAATGAATGGAGAGAGAAGCATTGACTTTCTTCAGCACAAGATGAAGTAGATACGATACCGCTCGTTTCATTCCCTAGACTGAATCATGATGCTAAAAATTAAATGTCAATGCTCGAACTATTCTGAACTTAAAATCCCTCTGCTTTTACTTAACATTCAAAAAATGTGCAGATTAGTGGCTGACGAGTCTAAAGTCTTTTGTTGAGTCTATATATACTGATATATATTTACAATCAGATTTAAGAGGTAGTTTTAATTGGAATTGATTTCTTAATAAAGCGACCTGTTCTACCCACCGTCTGCTTCTAACTTATTAATTTTCTGTCAATTAACATCTCGAGTTTCAGAGTATACTATAAAAAGCGAAGCCAGGTTTTAACTCTGTAAACACACCTTGGCGAAAACTAGCAAGATAAAAGGCGGTATGGCGGTCAGGTGAGAGAGGAAACAGCGAAAACAAGCACTGTATGTCGCCAGCTTAAGTCATTGCGTTAAAGAAAAAAGGCTAGAAATGTTAGAAATACTTCTATCTCCATGGACATATATGACACGGATTCAGCCTCGAAATTCTAGTATTTACTCCAATATCTTTTATAAATTTACTAGTATATGATGGGGAGTCCCGTTATAACGGTAACGGGGCTCATAAAGGGTTTTAATCTACTGTTATTCCCCTCGATAAGTGTGTACCGTGACCAGGAGTGGCAGTCAAGCCTGTCTGCTGTCGCGCTACAAGTTTGCCGGCGCCAGTTTCTCCTCTAGTCGGCTGATACTCCTAAAGCAATTGCCCCCTGATACTCTTCTGCATATATGTCCTGCGGCCACACATAACTTAGTATAAATGACGGATCGTTCACTGAAGTCGGAAAGTCAACCCAAAAAGTCAGCAGTAGAGTGCTGGTGATGTCTAGTAACTTAGTCAATGAGTACAGATGAATGAATCTAGGAGCTTGGGAAAGCCGTTTAACGACGGGCACTCTCTATTAAGCGGTAACAGTAGCTTAAGATAGCTTCATCCTGATACCCACTGGTCTCACTAAATAAACTACATTGGAACTAGCGACAATTTACACGAAGTCTATCAACAAAAGTTTTTAAATAAAGACAATGTCGTTCACAATTACTTATAAGCTAAATCAACTGCCATTTTATCAACCAGTTTTCATCTTGAATTGGAAATTTGCAATTGACAATTAAAACAAGTAATGTTAATTTTTGTTACCTATGATGTCATTTATTGTCATCTCAAGAACTCTTACCTTAAAATACAACTGATTTATGTGATGGAGATGTTAAATTTTCAGTAGCATTTTTTTTTCTCAAAATAAATTGAAATTTCAATGGATATGTAAATTGGAATTAAGCAAAAATTATGAAATTGACAAGTTTAATGCACAACAATCAGTAATTAATCGAAAGCAATTAATATTAATTAAATGACATTTTACTTAATTCAACTCGATGCAACATATAATAATTTGTTTAACTTCATTTAACATCATTTGCATAAAATTTAACGGTAAAGTAAACAATGTGCAATGCAATAATTATATAGTCATATGATGAGGAATTATCTTCGAAGCCCCGTATAATGCCAGGACACATCTCAAAACATACCAAACATTCAGTCAATCTATATAAACCCATTAAATAGTATGTTGACCGTCCTGGAAAAATAGATGAGCAATAAACATAACATCATAATCCAATTCCAATAAACAAATAAGATAATTGTTATACTGTCATCCTTTAATATATCAGTGTGAATTTTTTTCAAATATATATTTCGGTTCATTTTTTAGTTATTAAACAAAAGTATATATGCATCCTGACCAGTATGTAAAAATAATATGTGCTTAGACATTGGCGTTAAACAATATCCTATTTTTTAATACTCTCTATGGAACACGTATGATCCAAACACAGTTTTGTGCTGAATGGTTTAAAACATGTTCTAATATTAAGATTCATATAAAGCTGATATTAACAATAATTAAGCTACAAAGTTTTGTCTACTTCTTGTAAGTAATAAATAAAAAATTATAACATTTGGGTGTTTAATAGTTTCCCGATTGTCAAAAGATTCAAATTATGTCCGGCAGTCGAAATTGGGTTATCAACGTAGGCGTCTCTTTCCCATCGTTCATCGTCTTTCTTAAGTCATACATACATACATATTCAGTCTGTTTGAAAAGATTATCTGCATACATTATATTGATCTGTTGATTTGTTTGCAAATCGCCTGATCCTCCTGATATAAAATGAAATAGTATAACTAGAATATTGAATAAATATTCGCAAGGAAATGACAACACTGGAATTAGGAGAGGAAAGCCTAATTGCTCTAAGGGTTATATGTACCGTTGGCGTCGATGGTTGCCCATAATCGAATGGGATTCGAATGTAGACAATTGTAAAATTTACACACTTTAACTTAAAATTAACTAAGCATCCAGCGCAGTGTGGGTAACGAAACCATTCAGATATTAGCACTTTGTACATCACTCAGTAAACACTCAATATGTAGTGTGATATTTTCAGAACCCAGTTCCTTTGGTCCGTCTAAAGTCTAAAACTGTTCTGTTTATTTATAGCGGAACATCTTTCTGTATAAACTCTTAAACAGAAATATGACTATCATAAAATCGACTGCATATAATTAATTGTATTCAAGTTGTGTTTATCTTTTGCAAGGTAATTAAACTTGATAGCGTCTAGGGTGGATTTGGTGTATACAGGTCTGGTCATATACAGAGCAGACAGTGCGCGAATTGAGTACAACGTGTGTTCAATTATTAATGTGATTAACGAATGCTTTATCCAATACTGCTTAAATATATATATCCTTCGTTTTAACATTTTACGTTATAAAGTCCGATGTTGCGGCGCATTGTCTATTCAACTTAGGTGTTTTGATATTATATATTAGAGAAAAGATATAGGCCTACTTTTTGTTTTATGAATATTGCGATTGTGTAACATAGGTGTTGTAACAATAGACCTAGATGTTCTATCAGTAGATATGTTATTGTTGTGTATAACGTGTTGATTGCAAGTCAAAAATTAATAAGACGATTTGCTTATCCAGTGGCAATATACATTTGTGGGGGGAAAAGGTGACGACCGAAAGCCGATTATTTGCTGGTATAATTAACGGACTAATCTACACTATTTTCCTCACACTATATCCTTGTGAAGGCGAGACTGGCGCCCGACTGTCAATCCGCCCTGTGTATCGCGCCTTCCCGGGCGGCCAGTGAAAGGCCGAGCGCAGTGGGTCTTTACCTAGGTGGGATTAGCCTTGCTTTATCCATGAAAGCATTTAGCCTTGCAAACAATGGCCGATACCTATCTGAACAGCACACGCCTTAACACTCTATTCTAAATTATGTCATTAGGTTGACGAGGGTATTAAAACCATATCAACAGGCTCGCCGGGGGAGTCAGCCCACTGACGCCGACAGGCTTAACTCGCTTCCCTTCAGACAGACAAAATCCCCACAATTTTCACCGCCGAATTAGTGCGATTAATATGCCTCTCCGCTCACACATTTCATTGTATCGCGTATATTAGTAGATGACCCTACTTGCTTTCTAGTGGATCATCATCCACGTAGATCTATTGTTAAAATAGCATATGTGACACATGACAGATACCTTGATCGACGCATAGAGCCATATTTCGTTGGGAATTTGGACATTAAATATAATTGTGCCATCTAATATATGACGTCATGTTTAGGTTTGAGTAAGGTATATAGCTAGGTTTAAGGTAAGGCTTGAGTCTGTATGCGCCATTAACAAATAAATAACAATAAGGTAAGGTTTAGGCCCAGTAATTAGGGTATGGATAGATTAAGGGTAAGGTTTAGGTCGCGATTAAGGTATGGATAGGTTTAATATTAACTCTACCACAGAACTCAAGTAGTACGTTTTGTGTAACTTGGTGAATACTCCATAATTATTATATCTTGTAGGGCTCATTTCCTCGTTGTTCCAAGAACATGAAACAAAGTGAAACTGAAATAGTCAACTTCTCTTTAACAAAATGCGTTTACAACGATCCGTGCATACGACACTCACACAATAGGGTTATAATATGCTGGTACCAATGCTAGTAGCCGTCCCAAAGTATCACTCTTTAATAAGGAAGTTAATTGTAACCTATATATACTGACAGGTCTAGTATTATAAGTACAATCAGTTTTTTAAATGTTTCTTAAATATGTAACGGAGTCATTGATTTTAATAAACATTGGTCACAGAATACTATCAGAAAGGATGACAATTGCTTCATACACTCCTTGAACGTTCCAATCTCAAACCAAAGATTATTTTCATGCAATACTCGATGTCTTTAACACGGTCTCTGGAATCGGATTGGAAATTAAGTAACAAACCTATAAAATGGCCGTCATTCTATTTAAGTAAATTTTGTTATACTACCATCGCCGACTCGTTAACGCCATATAAATAAGGTATAAAAAATTATATACTTTGAGAAAGATGACATATGAGAATCGCTGACTTGTATATATCCAAAAAAGTTGGAAACCCCCCAAAAAAAAATCGGAGAAGGAAACAACTGCTTTTTATTTTCATAAGTGGAAAAATAAGTTTGATTCAACCAACTGGGCATAAACAAAAAACAAATTAATATGATTTAACTCGTATTCAAATTTCTGATTGGCCAACTAGATCCAAACCTCGAAAAGCTGTGATATTAAACTGTAAACTATGACACAAGTGTCACCCATTCCTTTCAAACTTCCTAAGGCGTTCTCTTTGTGTTACAATATGTTTATTCAACATTTACACGTTTTTTGACAGTCCGCCTTTTAAAACCGCCCAAAGATATGTTTATATGAGCAATGGTATTACGAATTATCCTTCTCTAATATTAAACTAGCATTTTTCATATATATATCTCATAATATTGTTTCTACAAAAATCTACAAAGACAAAAACCAGGTGTTCGAACAGGCATGTAAAGAATTTAAAAATTTCAGTTTCATTTTGGTAACGGTCCCTAATCTTATCAAATATCATCACATTTATTTAATTAAATAACGATATTACAGAAAATAATCCGTATTTGTTAATATGTCTATTATTGAATAATATAATGTTGAATTTAATAGGAATACCAGCACGCAGTCACTACCAGGGAAAATAAACAACCCATGCCAGTTATTCCATTATAATGATTAGTATTGTTGTTGTTTATGTTAGATAAATAAGGAATTGCATAGCTTTTTGAAAATGAAAGCTTTAGTCTTCTGTTGTTGCCCAGATTTATCCCTTGTACCCCTGGTACTAGTTTGTGTTTATTCGGCATTTTATGTAAGTTAGCGATATATTTCTAGGTAATTTATTCCACTTAAAGCTTCAAATCCATTGTCTTCGTCGTCTGGGAGAATCAATTGGTTATCTCGTGTATACGAGAAGTTCTGTCGCCAAGTAATCACGCGCTCAAGTTCTAGGGAGACTAACTATTAGTAAACGTCAAACATAGATGTGTGGTTTTAGAGTTACTTAAGTTCTTCAAACGGACGCCAAGCCCGATATTAGGCTGTTTATTTAGGTAGTGAAACTGTCTGCCTTTAAGTCGAGAGTAATTGTAGGCGTTCTTGTTGTAGTCGGACCGCTTTTGAATCGGTTAAAATATAAACAGTACAATTTGTTGGCAATTCTTCTCTCACACTTGGGACTTACAAGGGCAATACAGATCGCATTGTCTCCAAGTCGCCCGGAGTGACTCGCCATCACCCCTCACATCTCACTGTCTGGGAGCCCGTCCCATCCGTACACATTTTCCAAATAACTCGGCATCCCATGGTAGAGAAACTGGCCTGTTCTTTTACGCAACTGTCGCGCCTGTGAATTCTAACGCCCGTCATTACTCTGTGATTATTCTGTGCCACTTCACTTAATGCCCTCATGGAGCAGTCGAGTTGTTTTTTGACGCCTGACTCGGGTGGCGACAAAATATATATCCGCAAATTTAGAAGGTGGATAAATAAACGAGAACATGTGTTTAGTGTTGAAGTTGTAATGGAAGATATTATGGATGCTCCGTTAAAAGTGGAACCAGTATAATACACTATAGGTTGGAAAATACCAGTTGCTTTTTAAGAAGTCAGATCGCTTCGCTTTAATTAGCTGTGTCAATATGCTAATTTAAAACAACAAACACGCGATGGCAAGAAACACGCTTTGAGTTTTAGTACGAAATGTTATTAAAACTACGATAAATGTTTGCTAAATTACGTTAAATATTTGTTTAACTTCGATAAATGTTATCTAACTACGATAAATGTTTGTTCAATTACGATAAATATTTGTTAAATTGCGATAAAGGTTTGTTAAACTGTGATAAATCTTTGAGAAACGTTTCATTCCTATTTTTGTTTATACAGAAGCGTTATACAGTATTCTTCTAGTATGCAAACTTTCAATTTATTTTTTTAAACATTTTTAGAAAATGTTTTTAGTTAATATTTTGCGAAAAGAACGAGCATCTGTGCCAAAACCGACACCCTGTCGTTCGTTTTCACTGCAGCAGCCTGACTGCTGATGTAATCTTAATATTAATAAGACTGCTTTGTTTGCTAGTCAATGTGACCCATCTTATGTATTTCACACATTTTTCAGGAAACCTAACATTTTCAAATCCTCATTACAAACCTTTTGAATCGTTTCTAATGATATTTAAAACCAAACAAAGTCTTATTGTTTCAGTATACAATCCCATTCACTTAACATACCCTCGTGTTTACCGACAATGTTATAATTACCCCTGGCTGTAGACTGCATTCAATTTGGACTAAAATGTAATAAAAAAAACGCCCTCTGTTGGCCAAATAGCCGCCATTATGTCGAGACAACTCCAGGCGCCACCGCTAATTAGCGTAGTAACAAGATTTACTTAACATTAAGTACAGATTTAATGAAATTTGCCAATGAAAAACAGTGCTTATAAAGGCATTGACAACAACGGAAACTCCAGTCATTATTTAAGACCATTAATGCCAAGGAAACGCATTCAATTTAGCCGAGACCCTACATACTCAGGACAGTTTACTATATATACACTTTAAAAAAATGTAAACTACACTAAACGAAAATGATCTGACCAAATTACAACAACTATAATATACGCACAGCAGAGATGATGGTGTTAAGAATTCACTGCCAAGGACCACTGGTCCGAACTTCTAACAATGGTTTAGTTTGTCTATTTAAGTTTGATATATGAAAGATGAAAAAATAAAAAATAAAATAACGACCTCTTAGTCATGTTTTTTCGTTTACTGTACCAAGTGATTGGTATATTTTCACCAAATTCATAATTGCTCTGGACATATGTTGACATTTTATAAACGGAATGATTATTAATAGTGTGTTAACTTAGTTGTTCTAATTTCCTTGTCCTTTGCATTAAAAAAATCATCCACTATAACTGTGCAAAATAAATATCCCTGAAATACAATTATGTATTTTATGTTTCTATTATTTTTAGACGTTTGTTCCCAGCTTTTAAACTGCGAATAAGTGGATTGGACAAAAAAGCAAAGTACATTTTGCTAGTTGATGTGATTCCTGTGGACAGTTATAGATACAAATACCACAATGGACGATGGCAAGTGGCGGGCAAAGCTGACCCTGAGATGCCCAGGAGGGTCTTTATCCACCCAGACTCTCCCTGCACCGGGGAACAGTGGATGGAGAAGGTTGTCTCCTTCCACAAACTAAAACTTACAAATAACATTTCTGACAAGAATGGTTATGTAAGTAATGGATATGTAAGTGCATCTTTTCTTATTCACCTTTTTAAAAACTTTCCCTTTTCTTTTAGAGTTTATTGTTGCAAATAGTTTTTGTAATTATTTTCCACGCAAACCTCAACCAATTATAGTGACGAATATATAAAAACTATTTCACAATTTCCATACATTTTTGGAGTTGTTCAGTCTAGTCCAAATTTTAAAACAAACTAATTTATTTATTTGTACATAACTGCGTGCCCAAGGCGACCATTTACATGAAGACAAGGTAACGCGACTGACACACTACTAAACTCAGCTAGTTGAGGACTAGATTTTACCCAAAGTTTGGAGATATCTTAATTAAATCTTATTTTTATGTTAATATTTTTGAGTAAATCAGTGCACTGTGTGATCAGAAAAAGAGAATATATTGTGGGGAGTATTGATTATTTTAGTTCTAGTATTAAAAGAGCCGGAGGCAGATGATACAACCTTGCAGCACCCCAGTGTTAATTCAACACAATCCTGTTAATAAGTAGAACAAAGAGAACGTGCAGATCAGGGTGTTTTCAGTCTGCCGTGTCTGTTATGGCCCGGCCTAGATTGCCATTCGCTTAATAACTTCTATATTACGTTGATTGATCCAACAACGGATTGGGAAGAGCCGATTGTTGATTGGGCCATTCCCTTTTCAAAGCGTGGGGATGGACACGTTCTGGTGCAGCGCTTTCCTGAATTGCGGCTTGAATTTGCGCTTGGTGCGTTATCTCAGGATCTTTCTGGTCGCAGATATATGTTTGTTTGTTCACTGTCTATTGCTGAATACATAGAATGGCCATTGTGTCAGGATATTGATAAGCTCAGCGTTAGAAGGGTGATGAGTTTAACGCGTTCGCGCTAATCCCCACTGATATAACAATCGCGACAACAAGATGAATCTTCAGCGCTTACGAGTCCATTAAGCTGTCATGTCCTAATGTTAACCAATTTGGTTGGAAATCAGTGAAATTAGGTTTCCATGTTCTTGTCAATGCCCAGACCTTAAAATTTTCAATTTTATTGAAGGACTTGGCTTTTAAACAGATTGAATAGGGAATGAAGCTAAAGTTAATCAGATCATACTGGAAGCTTGTAATTTTGGGGCAGTCTCGCGGACCATGGTTACCACACATCTTGATAAGAGCTGCGTTTGGGACACATTTACACCGATAACAATATTGTGGTCTTTGCAGCAAAATGATATGAAGCCTTAACAAATTTAAGCTTCAGGCAATTTTACTTCTATCTCATAGTGTGTTATGCCCAGCATTGTTAATCATTGTTTTAATGCTCCTGTTAATATTCAGATTTTTTTTACAATTCGAATGCATCATCAATCCGTGTGCTCTTTACATATTTTTTTAATTTATAAATAAATAAACGTAATCAGCAATGTATGGCTTTCATTAAAATTTCGTTACTTTGTAATTTGACCAATCCTCTTTTTGTTTTACAGTTTATCCTGAACTCAATGCACAAGTACCAGCCTCGTTTTCACTTGGTTCGTGCCAATGATATTCTTCGATTACCCTACAGCACTTTCCGAACCTACGTGTTTAAAGAGACTGAGTTTATTGCTGTCACGGCATACCAAAACGAGAAGGTAAGAACAAGATGTGTAGTATTTACAAATGAAACTACATGTACATCAATTCAAACTTCTCATATTAATTATTTCGGACAAATGAGCCCTTAAACTGTCCCTGCTACAGTCAATTGGCTTCTGTCAGTAAGAGGAAAGTTGAATAAACTATTTGTAGGAAGCCAGTGCTTTGCAAAAATAAAATATGATTTATATCCTGTGTCATTAGAGGTGTAAACTGGTGCTTATTCCAACCACCAATTCTGTTAAATTTATTGAGCAAGCCGTCTTTTGGTTTAATTTACGACTATTATCGATATGATGCCGGATCATTTACAAGCTTAGTGTCACAAAACAGCCTTCCACTTGGCCATGTTTATCCCATAAGTAGGGAGTTGACATTGGATCATACATGCAGGTGCGCTGAAGTTGTCCCTTTTCGCCCATTCAATTGTTCTTGTTTATTCATTTATTACTTTATGCACCGTATTTACTGGGAAAAGATATGTTACTTACGCCTCTTGAAACAATTTGGTACATAGAACACAGGAAAGGGCAAACATCGAGTATCAGATTTAGCTGCATTGGGAAAGTGTTTGTTGGGAAAAAAATTAAATGCTCTATTTACTTCGGATTAAGCCTAAGTTTGGAAAACTGGCCAATTCGAGGTCACTTATATTTTGAAATAATGCTCACAGCTGATGTTGTAATCATATGACATGGGACCAGAACACAAACTATGTGTTTTATCGGCGAGTCATCAGGCTAACTTAAACATGTATTTTTCTTTTAACTTTTAAGTAAGTTTTTAAAATATTGCGGAAGCAGCTAGCTGTAAATAGTCTCTCAATTCTCAATTTTGAACTGGATTAGTCTCTCAACGATTGGTCTTATTCTTTGATCATAACTATTCTTGATCACTCTTCGATAATCACGCCTTCCCTTGTTAACTTATTATTAACAATACATATTTCTTTTCTTACAGATTACACAATTGAAAATTGATCACAACCCATTTGCTAAAGGATTCCGAGACAGTGGAAACGGTAAAAGAGAAAAAAAGTAAATATAATATTTTTATGTGTGTTAAGACTTTTGCCATAATATTATAAAACTAAAATAAATATTTGGCCAAATTTCAGTTGGTACAATACTAAGAATTGGTATGTTTTACTCTAAGGATCATGTCATTTGTAAAGTTTTATTTAGTCAACAATATCTTATTCCAATTTTGTATTATAACACTAAGATAATGTTTGTAACTAATACAGGTTAAAACATTAAATAAACGCCTAATCACCAGACTATGAAACTAAATGTTGTGTTATTTTGCCACAGACGCTTGGACTCTTCCACTGATGGTGAAATTATTGTAAACGATGACGACTGCCCAGAAAGTCACCATAGCGATGACGACGATATGGAAGAAATTGACATGGAAGATGTGGATGACAAGCCACTGCCAATTATCAGCCCGGATTGTAAGTTGTTTCTGCAAACTTTTTATTTGTCCAAAGACGAAGTATAGTTACTGTGTAATCATACTTGAACCATTTTCGAACAAAAAATAAGAGGTCATTTTATGGAAAAAAACATGGCACTCCATTTGCTAATAATCCTATGTGCTTATAAATTTCATTATTCTGAAATTATATTACATATAAGCATTATCATTTGTGAATAAATCTTTTATTAATGATTTAATTTTGTGTGTGTTTATCAAACCAATGTTTCAATTTTTCTACAGCGTCTGAGGCAGATATTGGCCCAGTAATCCAGTCCAGGGAGCCATCCCCACAGCCAGGGGTGCGAGAACAGTCTAAATCTCCACCTTCCACCTGTCCCAGGCCAGAAGTTTCATCGTCTCCAGCACCCCACAGTTCTAGATCATCTACCCCTCGAGAAAGTTCACCTATCCCTTTAACGCGTCAGACGCCACCAATGCCTCACCAGATACCTCTATCACCACCCAAAAGTGTTCCACAGGTACCCAGGCCACTACGCGTTTCTCCCATCCCACATTTGCCCCACAAGCCGATGATGATGAGTCCTGATAGTCACACAATTACCGCCAGATCAAGGGAGCCCATGACCTCATTACCCAGACCGTTCTTGGAACAAAAAAGCATTCTTAAAGTTCCTGAGGATCCAAAGAGTGATATGAAGAACGACAGGTTGCCAATATCTTCCTCTAAGTTTATCAGTCCGCCAAATGTAACTGTGATCCAGCCAACAGCTACACACGCCTCACCAGTGGGTCTGTCCTGTTATTGTCCCAGTGTTAGCACTGGACCCATGTTCAACTCCAGTATGTGTCCCCTGCCATCCTCCTGCTTGCCGCATCCAATTCCTGGACTAACAGCGCCCTCTACAATGGCAGGGTTATCTTCTACCTCCGGTCAATCTCCCTTGAACTCTCATGCCATGCTGGCTTATCTTCAATTTTCATCAGGTCAACACTTACTGCCTCCTAGTTTCCCCAACAGCCCAATGCCCGGTGGCTGCAGCAGTAAAACTTGTACCTCACCAAACTGTAACTGTCGATATGGACCTGTGTTTCCAGCGAGACCAGGAAATCCCTCACGGTTTTCGCCCTATGTTGTCCCTACATCCTGTCACCTTTCACCCAAATCCAAAGACTCTCTTCCCCCAACAAGACATTCACCCCATTCGCCCGATGCTTTCGGGCTTAGAAAAGACCCTCTCTGCAAGTGCTGTGACAAAAACTAACTCCATAATTATTTTAAAATGCCACTGAAGTATTGCTTAAATTTAAAAAAGTGCAGACACCTTTACTGACAAGTGTTGTTGTTGTTGGCGAATTACGTTAGTGTTGTTGTTGCAGCGATCAGCTCTTGTAAATAATTGCCTATGACTGACAATGGTTCTTGTTGTTTGTACATTCATCCTATTCTCATTCCATGTGGTGTACAGTTGTACTGATTGCTGTGCATAATAACGTGAGAATTTCTAGTCAAAATAAAAACCAAACAAAGATCAGTTTCAACAGCTGTCAAAAAATTCAGCCCTGACATATCATTTTGGAACGCTGATGTACCAACAGAAAATGAAGCAAGTGAAAACCCTTTAAAATCTTCATCTAATTCCCCATACGACGATAAAGATGAAATGACTGCACCTCATCAAACTTGGTTGGACAGCCTTCCCAATTCTCCTCTCAGGTGAGACATTATTAACATATTATTGATGCCCTCAGTCTGTGGCAGGTTTTCATGTCCTCGGCTGTCTTCTTTTATTTTCTTTTTCTTTTATGTATTTATTTTGTTTTATATTTATTACCAAATTCTATAACTATTGAGTACTGTTATTTTCTTTTTTTTTCTTTTATGTATTTATTTTGTTTTATTTTTTACCAAACTCTATAACTATATTGAGTACTCTTTTTGTCCTCTTTTCTTTTATGTATTTATTTCGTTTTATTTTTTTACCAAATTCTATAACTATTTAGTACTATTTTTTGGGTGTAATCTGCCTGGTAGAAAAATTGTATGTATAGAGATTTTATATGAGATTTTCGCAACATGTTGTGCTAAAACATGATCATATAAAAATGTTTTTTTTTAATAATCACATTAAGTCAACTACCAGCTTTATATTTACGAAATAAACTTGGAATTGTAATGAATATTTCTTCAAGAATTATATGGGACTTTTTCGTAGGTAATTTTGTCTCTTTGTTTTTTTGTTTTTTTAATAGCATAGAATGTTATAAAACGATATCGTCATTAAAACTGTATATTAGTGATCAGATCGGAACGCTTATTAAAGAGCAATTAGCACATTTTAATAGCTTTTTCAATTGGTTCTAATGGATATATAAGGGTTGGCGTTATACAAAGTGTTCATATATGGGTTGTTATTACTTCTCCTTTTTTTTTAACAATTTCCCAACAAACACTGCAAGCACTTATATGGATAACTCTTCACTGTTTCGGTCATATGTTTACTAATTTGGCTGGATTTATTTTCACAATTAACTGTTCTTGTATTAATATATTTTTTTTTACCAATTCCAGGCCGCCATTTACATATGTTTATTGCTAATGGACATTCCGAAGTTTGGTCCCTGTAACATAAAAAATGCATGGAAGAGAAGCGGAACTACGGACTTCGTTTTGCTTAAGGTACGGATTAGCCTCATAATCCTAATTTCAAATAGTCTCCAGGAACACCTTCAAATGTTTTTGTCTGTTATGTATATTTCTAAAAGCAATCACACTGGCACAGGGATGTAGATTAATTAAAATCGACGAATCATCTTATGTTCTAGATAACTCACAGAGACAAGTATCTTAGTTATGTATATTTATTATCATTATTATGGACAAATCACTATAAATATTTAATAGGTTTTGGTTTCTACATTTTACCGAGGTATACCTGGCAGATTTACTCCAAACGGCAATATATACAAAAGGCATCATAATTTTAGGAACATTTTATATTTTAAACGAATTAAATAAAGTTACCCCTTTTTCCCCCTTTTTCCCATTTTTGATAAACTGCAGTTACTTGTAAATGCTAGACGCAGGTCAATATTTAGATGCTTTTGGGCATTTAAATTTCAGGTACAAAATATATTTCCCTGTTTGTGTAAAATATGGTTGTGGAAATAAATATTTATTTGTAGTACAATTTTGAGGTAATTTGTCATATGGTGCAAGTAAATCCGATATAAAAAAAATGAGAAGTTTTTTCATTAACTGTTTAATCCAAAAAGGGTTGATTTTAAATATTTTTTATGGTAGTGTTCCTGAATATTGCACCACCCTATTAACAATCCCGCCATTTAAAATAAAATTAAAAATATTTCTTAATCTGTCTTAAAATTTAATTTTTAACCGTTAGTGTCTTTGTGTCGATGTTTCTCGATGAGAAGGACTATACAAGCTCAATTGTCTTTTTGTTCGTAGTAAACGTATAGCTATGGAAGGTGCATAAAACTTAGAAAAATCCAACAGTACAGGCCTTTATTATTATTCTTATGCGGACATCATTTTGTTATTCTTCATAAAACCTAGGACAACATTTTTACAAATCTAATATTCTCAAAGAAGTCTCTCAAACAGAAACATTAACTACTGTCAGGATTATTGTAACACATAGCGAACTAATGTTTATAATTCTGTAGACATTTCGTAACGAAGTATGTATTTATTTTTCAGTTTGAGGACTTTCACAGATATAACCCGTAGGTCCAGAGTTGTCTGATGAATGAGTTCAGGGATTTACAGGCTAATTAACCAATAAAGGTTCCATCCCGTCCTCAGCTTACAGCGAATTCGAGGCAAATCCAACAGATTCTTGATTTGGTGGTATTGTAGAAACTTCAGCAACCTCTGTATACTGTAAAATGTCGTGACATTGTACCCAAGAACACTCCACTTAGTGTAATGTGTGTGACAAGACCGGATCCTAGGAGGAAGAAATGAATATACAACAAGACTGAGTACTGTGCCAGACAAAGAGGCTTCAGTTTGTTCAGATAGTGAGACAATCAAAGATCGTTAGAGACTGTTTAACTTTGTGCAGAGTTTGTGTGGTAGCCAATAACTTCAATTAAGCAGAAATACATTGTCAATGGGAATATTTGTAGACTTTAACAAATCTACTCTGCAGAAAAGCAGAAGTAAGTGCTTATGAGGGTTTTACAACATATCAAATCATTTATGCTGAAACTGTTGTTTTAACTGACACAGTTTTTCCTCCATTAAAACATTACGCACTATACTGAAAGCTCCAAATCAAATTTACATTGGCCAGTATGTAAAGAACATTTAAACATAACTGCATGTGGGTTTTGTTTTTTAAGCCTGGTTTTTTTATATTTATTACATATTTTATAACATATACCGAAAAACGAGAATGATATCTGGGTATTTTGGTAATATCAGTGACTGAAATTCATCATCATTTCTGCATATAAAAAAAAAGCTTTAAAACTTCGGATAGGGTAATTAAAATACATGTTTTAATTTGGTGCAAAGTATAAACTGTTTGTCACGACAATCACTGTGATTCCACGCATGTGAACACTTGTCAAAGATTCGAAACTGTGGCTAAAAAATTAAATGTGTAATGTGTCACTTCCCCCGTGTGACATTGCTTTAATCAACAAATGCTTGATACAATTTCTTGCTCCCTTTTCATGTGCTGTATGTTATGCACAGACAGTGCTGGATATAAACTTAATGTGATATGTATATTAGAGAAATATAATTATATATAAATATTGAAAATTGAAATTACCATGATGTTTTGTGTAAGAAATGTATGGTCTATTAATTGTGGACTGAGTATGTTTAAAAAAGTGCAATAAATTCACACAACTTCTTCATCTTTATTTGTTTGTTATGCAGTTTCTGTTTGTTTTTTCTAAAGAGGGCATAATCAGTTACAAGTGATACATTCTGGATAGAGTTAGATTTCCACATGCCTGGACAAATTGTTACAACTCGACACATTGGCTCTATGTTAATCTTTGTAGCGGATAGGGGTTTTTTCCAATTATTGTTTTGCTGGGGATCTTTTATTTTTATTTTTTCTTTCAAAATGAATGCTTATATTAAGTAAGCAGAGGTTGCATAATTTGTCCAGGCTTGGTTTCGACTATTGCTCTCGACTATTGCTCTCGCATGAATCCTGAAGCTATTGTTGATATAAACACTGCTTGACAGTGTCACGTAAGCTATTCTTTATAGGAAGTTCTCTTTATTACATAGATGTCGTCAAATTCAAAAACATTTTATTATGACTGCTGAAGAGTCCGATAGTTTGCTCACCTAAAACTAAAGTCATATCATGAACATATGCTGTGCATAGGCATTAGTTAAAGCGTATTTATATCACCATAATGGTTGGCTATAAAGCCCCAATAACTCACAGTATTTTAGTCATCGCAATGTTTGGTTGGTCTATCTTCCAATGAAGTCGATACAGGAACTCCACTAATTCCTGGTCACTTATTTATCAGCAGAACGTGTAATAAACAATTGATAACTTCATATTGAAGGATATGTTTGGTTTATACCCAATTGATACTTCTGAAAGTCCTACAAAGAGTGTTATACATGACGATTAAACTTACGGCAACAGTTAGTATAGAATTTCCACCTTTTCTAATACCATTTAATGTGACTCGTCTAAAGACGAATAAAATTGCATTTTGGCCCAATATTTTATCTTTCTTTTCGAGTGAAACGGTTTTGAAAATCCCTCCAGGTGTTTATCTCACAGTGGTTAACACAACTTACACTTACATATTGCGTTCATGAATAAGGTGTATACGTATTCATTACTGTCATATTCTATTATAATGACACTGCGCATGACCGGATAACTCGATGATCTCTCACAAACCCGGTTTAATATCATAATCAATTATTTATAATTTAAATTTGTGTGCGAAGATGGATGGAAGACCTGTTTCATTCGGATAACACCTACAATGTATTGGTGTATGTGACTGTAATGTGGCTAATGGGTACACCAGCGTCGGCATTAATTAACAAACATATATTCGGTTTATTTATCCGTTTGATTGATTCATTGACTGATTCATTGAACGGTTCGTTAATTAATGCATTGGTCCTTTGAGTGGTTCTTTCTTTGATATATTAATTGATTCATTGGTTGGTTAATTAATTGATTCTTTGTTTGCTTCATTCACTTAATATTTCATTAGTTTGTTGATTCATTGGTGGATTGATTCATTCATTTTTTATTAACTGGTCATTATGTTGATTTATTTGCTGATATTTTATTGGTATACTGAATGATCAACCGTTGGATTTATTCAGATGTTGATCCACTGCATTGGTAATCTCATTGATCAACCGTTGGATTTATTGATAATTGGGATTATTCAGATGTTGATCCACTGCATTGGTAATCTCATTGATTCGTTTAATTATTCGCAGACTAACCCACTGGTTGATTCCTTGTTCAATCCTTTGATTGTTCCTTGTTATACATTGGTGGTTGATTAAAAGTGGTTGATTTATTAATTAATTATTTGGTGGATCAATTGATTCATTCATGATTTGATCTACCTGTTGATTCATTGATTGATCCTTAATTCATCATTTGCCTATTTCACTGATTGGCCGTTAGCTTAATTCAATGAGAGATTCGTTCAGCGATTTAATAATTGGTTGATTCGTCCGACGATCTGTACTTTCGATAATTCACAGGTTGTCATTTGATTGATTCACGTAATGGTTAACTGTTCATTGAAGGCAAGAAGCTTCGGCGTACTGCCACACGTTAACAGAAAGATTTCAACAAGGGTTTTCTAACAAGGGCCTTATACTTTAAGTTAATTGCATAGTGTTATAGCCGAAGAGGTCGTGCTGGAGGCCATGTTTTGGCTGACGATACACCCTGTCAAAAGGAGACACCGTCAATATCAGTCAATACTCACATCGATAACATCATCTATCGGTCTGCAGCACGAGCAGGAGAACCTTAGGCAACTCTACTTACATACGTCACGAAGTCTACTTTTCAATGCACTCTGTGTGCACGGTAATATGTATATTACATGGATAAGTGACTAAAACCACCAAAATTGTTTCCTGTCCCTTTACCGTTACTTCAGTTATCAATTTTTTTTATATAACCCACGTGTCCGTATAGAGATTCAAACTGAAAGCTTTTTAGAGATCTAGACCGTTGATTGGTTGATCGACTAATTTCAATTTACATGTTGGTATCTTGGTGTACAGTCCGTGTCATATGAGTGGTGTATATTAAATTTAGAACCATTTTCAGAAATACACATCAACTTCGCCACAAATACATTGGCAAATACTTATTTTAAAGGTTTTGATAAAATACTAAATTAATAATACAGTATAGAGACAGACACAAAATGGCTTGTAGAAGGCGCCATGTTATCAAATATACATGTGGCTCGGTGGGGGGGGGGGGGAGGGGAGGGGCGACCATATCTCTTTGATTGGTGTCTTTGGATTCTCTAGCGGCAAACTCTTTGACGGTTCTTTTAATTCCTTTGCCAATGTTCTTCCAGCCCCCACTCTCTCTTTATAATGGGGCTTTCGATTTCTTCGCCAGTGCGCTTCAGCAACCCCTTTTTTTAACGGTCATTTAGGGTTATAAACCAGTTCTCTTCCAGCTTTCCCATTTTATGGTACTTTAAGACTCTTCCTCAGTTTTGTTCCAGCTATATACAACTATATATACTGGTTTTTCAAGAGCCCCTTCTATAGAGCTATTGGTGTTCTTCGTGAGTGTTGTTCCAGTATCCTCCCCTAAATCTTGATTTGGGATTATTCACCTGTTTCGTCAGTTCCAATAGTTTGAATGTGTTTTAAGTTTTTCCCAGTACCATTCCAGTGATCCTCTGTCAATGGCACTTGAAGGTTGTTCGTCTGGTTTTTGTGGGGTTTTTTTTTCCAGCAGCCACGTTTGGTGTTGCTTTAAGTTTCTTAGCCCTTTTTCTTCCAGCAACTCTTTTTAATGTTGGTATAAGGTTTATCGCCTGTTTTCGTACGGTAACCCCATTTGATGTTGGTATAAGGTTTATCGCCTGGTTTCGTACGGTAACCCCATTTGATGTTGGTATAAGTTTTATCGCCTGTTTTCGTTCGGTAACCCTATTTGATGTTGGTATACGCTTTATCGCCTGTTTTCGTCCGGTAACCCGATTTGATGTTGCTATAAGGTTTACCGCCTGTTTTCGTCCGGTAACCTGATTTGATGTTGGTACAAGGTTTATCGCCTGTTTTCGTTCGGTAACCCCATTTGATGTTGCTACAAGGTTTTTCGCCTATTTTCGTCGGGTAACCCCATTTGATGTTGCTAGAAGGTTTACCGCCTGTTTTCGTCCGGCAACACGATTTGATGTTGCTATAAGGTATATCGCCTGTTTTCAGCCGATAAGCCCATTTGCTGTTGCTATAAGGTTTTTCGCCTATTTTCGCTCGGTAACCCCATTTGGTGTTGCCAAAAGGTTTATCGCCTGTTTTCGTCCGGTAACCTGATTAGATGCTGGTATACGGTTTATCGCCTATTTTCGCCCGGTAACCCCATTTGATGTTGCTGTAAGGTTTTTCGCCTGTTTTCATCCGATAACCCCATTTGATGTTGCAATAAGGTTTATCGCCTGTTTTCATCCGGTAACCCCATTTGATGTTGCTATAAGGTTTACCGCCTGTTTTCGTCCGGTAACCTGATTTGATGTTAGTATAAGTTTTTTCGCTTGTTTTCATCCGATAACCCCATTTGATGCAGCTATTAGGTTTATTGCCTTTTTTCGCTAGGTAGCCCCATTTGATGTTGGTATAAGGCTTATCGCCTGTTTTCATCCGATAACCCCATTTGATGTTGCTATAAGGTTTACCGCCTGTTTTCGCTCGGTAACCCCATTTGCTGTTGCTATAAGGTTTATCGCCTGTTTTCATCCGGTTACACCATTTCATGTTGCCGTAAGGTTTTTCGCCTGTTTTCATCCGGTAACCCCATTTTATGTTGCTATAAGGTTTTTCGCCTGTTTTCAGACGATAACCCCATTTGATGCTGCTATTGGGTTTATCGCCTGTTTTCATCTGGTAACCCCATTTGATGTTGCTATAAGGTTTACCGCCTGTTTTCGTCCGGTAACCTGATTTGATGTTGGTAATAGTCTTATCGCCTGTTTTCGTCCGGTAACCCGATTTGATGTTGCTATAAGTTTTATCGCCTGGTTTCGTCCAGCAACCTCATTTGATGTTGATATAAGTTTTATGGCCTGTTTTCGTCCATCAACCCCATTTGATGTTGGTATAAGGTTTATCGCTTGTTTTTGTCCGGTAACCCGATTTGATGCTGCTATAAGGTTTACAGCCTGTTTTCGTCCGGTAACCCCATTTGATGTTGCCATAAGGTATATCGGTTTTCGTCCGGTGAGCCCATTTGGTGTTGCTATAAGGTTTATCGCCAGTTTTTGTCCGGTAAGCCCATTTGGTGTTGCTATAAAGTTTATTGTCTTTTTTCGTCCGGTGAACCTATTTGATGTTGCTATAAGGTATATCGTATGTTTTCGTACGGTAGCCCTATTTGAGGTTGCTATAAGGTTTATTGCCTGTTTTCGTCCGGTAGCCCCATTTGACGTTGTTATAAGGTTTATCGCCTGTTTTCATCCGGTAGCCCCATTTGATGTTGCTATAAGGTTTACAGCCTGTTTTCGTCCGGTAACCCCATTTGATGTTGCCATAAGATATATCGCCTGTTTTTGTCCGGTAAACCCGTTTGATGTTGGTATAAGGTTTATCGCCTGTTTTCGTCTGGTAACCCCGTTTGATGTTGCAATAAGGTTTATCGGTTTTCGTCCGGTGAGCCCATTTGGTGTTGCTATAAGGTTTATCGCCAGTTTTTGTCCGGTAAGCCCATTATGTGTTGCTATAAAGTTTATCGTCGTTTTTCGTCCGGTGAACCCATTTGATGTTGCTATAAGGTATACCGTCTGTTTTCGTACGGTAGCCCTACTTGAGGTTGCTATAAGGTTTATCGCCTGTTTTCGTCCGGTAGCCCCATTTGACATTGTTATAAGTTTTATCGCCTGTTTTCATCCGGTATCCTTAGTTGATGTTGCTATAAGGTTTATCACCTGTTTTCGTCTGGTAGCCCCATTTGATGTCGGTATAAGGTTTATCGCCTGTTTTCGTCGGGTAACCCCATTTGATGTTGCAATACGGTTTATCGCCTGTGTTCGTCCGGTACCCCCATTTGAAGTTGCTATAAGGTGTATCACCTGTTTTCGTATGGTAGCCCCATTTGTCGTTGTTATAAGGTTTATTGCATGCTTTTGTCCGGTAACCCCATCTGATGTTGCTATAAGTTTTATCGCCTGTTTTCATCCGGTATCCCTATTTGATGTTGATATAAGGTTTATCGCCTGTTTTCTTCCTGCGACCCCATTTAATGTTGGTATAAAGTTCTTCGCCTGTTTTCTTCCAGCAAGCCCATTTAATGTTTGTAAAACGTTTATCGCCTGTTCTCGTCCAGCAACACCTATTTGATGTTGGTATAAGGTTTATCGCCTGTTTTCTTCCTGCAACCCCATTTGATGTTGCTATAAAGTTCTTCGTCAGTCCTCTCCAGCTGTGGATTCCAGCAACTACTTGTGCTTCAAGTTTTCCAGCCACAAATTTCTAATGGTACTTTAACAGTGTTCGTTGGAGTTCTTTCAGTGCCTTCTTCACCATAGTGCATTGTGGTGCTTCCCCAGCTACGCAAGTTTTCCAGTAATTACTTTAAATGTGCTTTCGTGTTCTTAAATTGTGATTAAAGGATCTTTGTCAGTGTCCATGCAGCACCCCTTTTAAGTTATCGTTTAGGTTGTAATGGTGCTTTTTCCAGCGCCATTTTTTAAATATGGTTTAATGAATTTCGACATTATTCATGCAGCAACTCCGTTATTATGCAGTTTATACCGTTCATCCATCAACCCCGTTATTAGGCAGTTTCTTCGCCAGTTTCTACAGTTCATCCAGCAATACCCGTTATTATGCAGTTTCTTTGCCAGTTTCTTCAGTTCATCCAGCAAACTCGTTATTATGCAGTTTCTTCGCCAGTTTCTACATTTATCCAGCAACTCCGTTAGTATGCAGTTTCTTCGCCAGTTTCTAGAATTCATCCACCAACCCCGTTATTATGCAGTTTCTTCGCCAGTTTCTACATTTATCCAGCAACTCCGTTATTATGCAGTTTCTTCGCCAGTTTCTAGAATTCATCCACCAACCCCGTTATTATGCAGTTTCTTCGCCAGTTTCTACAATTCATCCAGCAACCCGGTTATTATGCAGTTTTCCACCAGTTTCTACAGTTCATATACCAACCCCGTTATATTATGCAGTTTTTTCACCAGTTTCTTCAGCTCTTTCAGCAACTCTCTTGAATTCACTTTCAGATTTTCCCCCTGAGCTCAATGAGCAGCCTCTTTTTAAAGGGTACTGTAATGTTCTTCGCCCGTCTTTTTAAAGCAAGTCTGTATTATGATGCTTTAAGTTTTTTCACAAGTTTCGAGTTTTCTCAGCAAACTCTTTAAATGTACTTTCAGATTTCAGCCTGGGCTGTTTGTGCTACCCTGTTCTAAATGTGCTTTTTTTTTCACTAGTGTTCTCTGAAAAACTACTTGCCATCTGCTTGCAGGATATTGTCCCCGATTCTTCCAGCAAATCATTGGAATTTGTTTTCGGATATATTTTCAGGTTATTGGCCCGTGTTTTCCTAGGAACTATACTGTTTTATGAGACATTACGAATATTCTAGTACATACGAAATCTGTCCCAGGAGTTCGTTAAGTGCGGATGTTTAAACTGAATGAGTAATGAGTACAATTGTGCAGACGTTAACCCATACAATCGTGATTCATTTTTCTTGTCAAATAACCATGTGAAAACCCTGTATTTATGGCGAGCTTGTGGATAGAAAACATCAAAGAAATATAAGATTACTGATGACAGTGTAGACATATATTCCTGATTCTTTATTAAACATTAACTTCAAGAGAAAAACAAAAACAAACAGACAGGAAGAAGTCTCTTATCATGTTACAAAGGTTTTTATTTTTACAACCTGTCATCCACCATTTAATCATCTATTAACGAAATCCCTTTTTATAAGACGTATAATTCTCTATGCATGTATTGAAATAATTTATTTCATAGTTTTTTATCAAACGTCTAGTTATAGTGAGTTATAAGTACGGCTACAAGGTGTTGTCGTTTTGTACAAATTATCAGAGAACGTATTTAATTATACATAGTTTTAATAGAGCTGTTTAACTGATCAAAAACTGTATTTTATAATCCAACATAGTTCTTGTCGTAGAAATACAACAATTCTCAATCAGACTTAATATAACTGTGTAATATCATTGCGTAGGTGTATACAATCAACTTAACAAACAGACACGTGACATGTGACAGAGCTACAGCTTTCAGAGATGGTGCTCCATACTAGTGAACACCCTTCATGCAACGCTGTCAACTTTCATGCAAAATACACATGGCTGTCAATTTGTTATACTTAATCCGTAGAAATAAAACGATTTAATACTAGATCACCACAAGGTATAGGTAAAATGTTTGTCACTTGACCAGTTATAATCGCATTTTATAAAAACATGAATGGAGTTATCGAAAAAGAATATATATAATACCTACCGCGAGTCGTGATTCGTGAGCATTTATTTTG
>JAVFBX010024313.1:0-18082 GCA_034783855.1 Mopalia kennerleyi | reverse complement strand
ACCAAATATATATTACTTTAAAGCAAGGTATAAAGATTATATTTATGGCAAAACATGTTGAAAAATATTACTTCTGCTGATTTCCTTTAAGCAAGAAATCCTGTGAAGTGGACAATCCACCATCATATAAATTAAATACCTTTGAGTAAGATGTTTAAAACAAATCAAACATACAAACAATAAATAAGAAGGTACATGTATGAACAGTATAACATTATTTATCATTAATAAATTGATAACTTTTACTTAAAAAGTGAACTGATCATAACAATTTTAAATATATTCTCAGAATTATCATATTTTTACTACAAGATCTTGATGTACACTGGCCCTTCCAGACCTGAGTTAGCATCCTAGTGGAGGTTAGCAAAATTTAATTTCTCTAAATTAAAAAAAAAGAATTTATATTTAGTTAAAGTCCTCGATAAGGTATAAATTTAGTTCTTTAATTAAACATTATTTCACATTTAAAAATTTCAAGTGACAGGTGTGCTATTTTAAACTCTGTCCTAGTGCCCATCAAAGTCTCTAACTAAAGGCATTGAGATTTGTCCAGTGAAGATGGGAATCTTCTTCATGCATGGTGACAAGTGTTTGATTCTGGGTGCTCTAGCTGTATACCATTGCCTGTGTTAGTCACCAATCAGGACCAACACTCCATGATGTAACCATGGACACCAGAGAAACTCCACCCCCTCTCCAATGAGGACCAGTGGCTATTTCTGATTGCATGTAGGTCAACACATGGTCAATAGGTCAAGGTTGTGAAGGGTCAGTTTCCAACTTACAAGGATGTTAAATAATATATTCCAAGGTTAAATGGTAGTAATGACCACTAGAAGAGGGTCCTCTTAGTAATAGATTAATGAAGTTTGTTTTAGTATATGTTAATGCTGGAGCATTGTTTTTATAACAGAGCATTTATAAACTGAATTTCCCATTATGGCTGTTGCTGACATATATAAGTGAAATGCCAGACCTGGTGTTCAACAAAAATTAATCAATAAAAAGGTATATACAGCTGATACTATCACAAGATTGGAGATTAAATACTAGGTTTCGGAAAGAGGCCTTAATGAATGTTCTTTCAATATGCAGCTTAAAATATTAAAATCTTTAAAGCTATGACCTGCATTTTTTTAATAAAGTAAAGCGCAGCCAGGGGCTTAGCCAGAAATCAGAAGTAGGGTGTCCAAAATGGTCATTTCGCTTCATTTTTCAAATAACTGGGCGTCCAATTTTGACAGTTCCCCTATCTCCTACATGTTAAAGTTTCTTAAAACAGGGTGTCCAAATGAGGCAATTGTTCACTTCAGGGTGTCCACTTGGACGGGTGTCTGCCTAAGCCCTTGCACAGGAGGAAGATTACATGTAACTTTCCAACAGTATTATAACACCTCACATTTTAAGGTTGTGCTAGTGTCTATTATTGTTGGAATACACTGCCGTCCTAAAAGTGAACTACATGTACCCTTAAGCATTGCATAAAACACCAAACAATGAACCAATCAATCAATCTAAAAACAGTATGTTTTTGGTATATATATAGGTTTTCACACCGTTTTACCGTGGAGTTACATGTATATTCATTTTTCAACTATACATGTATGTCTACTTACATGTATTTATTACCTTAATTTTGTTTGTTTGAAGTTATTCTTTTGTAAATGGATATGCCAGTGCTGTTCTCGGTCACAGTGCCTTTGCTGACGTTAAAAGACACAAAGCTGGGTGGATCTTAAGTCTTTAAACGTCTCCAATATTTTACGCAAGTTTATTAAATGTTGTCTGTTTTTATCACCAGGTGGAATAATTTCCTATGCAAACAATGTCAACATTCCGCCCTCTTCTGTGATACAGAGGGTTATTTCCCCTGGCATCTCAACTTTGCCCCCTACCTCTTCAAAGTCGGAGCAAGTCCTCTCAAGAAGCAACCTTCCCACTAAATTAGTGCTACCTGATTACAGCAAGTATATACGAAGGTATATTTTGTGTTTGATTCCCTTCGTAGTTTAATTTTTTCTAAAATTTCAATTTTCTAGTTTTTAAAAAAAAAATTTCAGTTCATATCTTATTTTCTTAAATATTATTATCTATACTACACCATTGATTTTATGGGAGTATTTAATACTTAAAATTTAAATTCTTTTATTTATTTTAATTGAGACTTACAGATTGCTTAAATGTTATGTTACAACGTATGTTTTAGATTTAACAGTGCTCAAGAGTGCGTGGGCTCTCATTGTCACGACATGGGGTACCGGGAACATTTTCATTGCCTTGACTGTAACTTTAAGGTATAGTAGATTTCTCTTATTCCTTTTTAACAAAATATTTTTATCGCAGACAATAAGCTCTATTTAGGAATATTCAGAATAATGAAAATATGAATACCTGCAATGTATCTAAGAAAATACACTACATGTATTCATATAAAAAAATATATACAAAATTGCATCAAAGTGCATATGCACTGTATGAGAAAATATATTAAAAGAACTGAACCAAGAAAATACATCTATTAAAACTGTACTACAGAAAATAAGTTACACCTAAATGTAAATACAGATACAGTATCCAAAAAGATAACTTCTAGCATAGCAGTTGGGACAGAGAAATAGGCTCTACCACAGGGGGTCTTACGTGTTATTTCTGTGAACTGTCCCAAAATTAGATTGTCCCAACTGCTAGAAGTTATCTAGGGTATATAAAAATAAAATCACTTAAAAATATTAAAAGTGTATACATTGTCTAAGAGAATGCAGAATTATAGACAATAATAACCTAAAACAGCTAATACATAGAGGGTGTATCTGATAGAATTCATTTGACACTTTCTTTCTAGTTTTTAAGATGTCGTTTTTTTTGTCCATTCAGAAGAATCAGATATTAAATTCCTTCATCAAAGAAACTCATTTCAGACACCTGACAGCCCCCAGTCTTGTAAGTAATATTTATATAATTATTTCCAGGTGTTTGTACGTAAAGAGGAGATGATTCGCCATTTTAAGTGGCATAAAAAGCGCGACGACTCCTTACAGCACGGTTTCATGCGCTACAGTCCCATGGACGATTGCAGTAGTGAGTTTGGAGTGTGTACGCACAATGGTCGACAAACCCACTATCATTGTTTACAGGTAAGGCAGCAATGAGTATGTCCTTCTAGGTAGAGCCAAACATGCTTCATTACTGAGCATTGGAAAAGTACATGTTGTCATTTTCCAGCAGAGCAAACGCCTTGCATTTTATGGTCGTGTTAATTAAATTTTTTGTTTCATCCTTGCCCCCAAAGATTCCCTGCCCCTAGCAATTTGACATCAAAGTTTTTCCACCCTTGCCCACAAGATCTCCTGTCCCTATAGCAATTTGACATCAGAATTTTTTTTGCACCTTTGCCCCCAAGATTTCCTGCTCCTAGCAATTTGACATCAGAATGTTTTTTCCACCCCTGCCTAAGATTTCCTGCCTCTAGCAGTTTGATACCAGAGTTTTTGGCACCCTTTACCCCCACGAGTCCCTGCCCCTACCACTTTCACGCTGTTTTTTTTAATCCTTGATCTATTCCTTGTTCTGTCATTTTCTGGAAAATTCAGGGCAGTTTGTTTAGAGAGTAGCAATGCTATCTTTACTCACCACTGGAGGAAGATTAACTTTCTAGCTTTATCAAAACACTTCATTTTTTGATGGTTGTGCTGGTGTCAACGATTGTGAACTTAGAATACACCACCATCATATAAATGAACTACATCTGAGCATGGAATAAAACACCAATCAATCAATCACATATGTTTCCCGTGTTATATCATTGTTTTGTTTTTTATTTGTTCAATCCAGTCTGGGTGTGACAAGGTGTATATCAGTACCTCAGATGTCCAGATGCACGCTAACTACCATAGAAAAGACTCCGCTATCATACAAGAAGGTTTTCAGAGGTTCCGTGCCACTGAGGATTGTGGGACACCATCCTGTAGCTTTTACGGTCAGCGAACAACACATTTTCATTGCCGAAGACAAGATTGTAATTTCACTTTCAAGAATAAGGCTGATATGGGTAAGAAAAATTACAATCCAAATGCCGTTATTTACCAAATAATATTTTAAAACTTACTTTTTGGCAATTTTCATAACATACTTTTCTTGATTTTGTTTTTATTAAACATGAAAGGGCAAAAATACAGCAGTATCTGAAGTTATGTAGTTCGTTTTAAGTTTTTAAAATTCTTTTTGAGATGTCAAATATTTGATTTTACAAGTTTAGCTAAAAGAAGAGATCATTGATGTGTCACTCTAAAAAGAGAAGGTCATTCATAGTCCATTAATGTGGAGTCTACTCTTTCTATTGAAATTGTCCCTTCTCTGAATAAATACAAGAATATGTTTCCATGGCAACTGCATGTGCAAGCCAGAAAATATAATGTCAGATAAACAATCAAATATAGTTTCCATGCCAACGATTTTAAGGTATTAATGCTAATGATGTTACAAAACAAACATAATTATCGGGGAAGTTAGGTTGATCAGACAAAACACAGACATAATTGAAATTCAGGTACACGAATGGTGTGCTGGTATTTATAGAAAACGTTGTTTAATGTGCATTTCCATGGTAACTGAGATGACAAGTAAATTTCATCAAGGTATAATTGTGCGGAGTTTATAATTACCTTTTTTCCGAGTCATTAAGCACAAACATAAACATTCCCTATTTTATCTGTTACCATGGCAACGTAATGAACATGATTTTGCACTAAGGTAAAATCGCCCATTTCCTCTGTGTTTACATCTATACCCTCTAAATTTTATCGCAGGTACAATTATTCCTTTAGTGTATGCATTGATACATTTGATACGTATCAATCAATCAACATTAAAGTTAATTCAAAAAGTTTACTGACCGAGTTGATTGGTTGAGAATTAAACTTGGTATTTAGTACAAGATGTCCGCTAAAACCTGTCTACTTTTTAACAAACTCAAATGTTTTTGTGTTTGTTTTTCACAGAGAAGCATAAAAGCTACCATCAGAAGGATGAGATATTAGGCCGTGACGGGTTTAAAAAGTTCATGAAGTATGAGCACTGTCCGTTTCAAACTTGTCGTTATTCCAAAATTAGTAACCATATCCACTGCATAAGACCAGGTGAGTTATTTCCCCTTGTACAGCCATTGGGCTACAATTTGAGACCCCCTTAATGGGATAAATCTAGTGTAGGTTTGACTCATAAAAGTTCTAGAGGTGAGGTTGGATTAAAATTTTTGTGTTCTCTAACCTTGGTGGCACTATTTGTTGAAGCCATCTTTTTTGTCATGCTTTGCACTGTAATTCGAACATGATTTTGTCTTATTATTCAAAACAATTTGTTTGAAGAGTAGCAATGGAAACGCTTCAAATCTTGGTTGAGCTAGTCTAAATTTTTGTAAGACTACGCCGCCATCATATAAGTGAAATACAATTGAGCATGACGTAAAACACCAATCAATAAATTAATTATTATTGAAAACCAACTCAAATGAACAAATCTTAAAGATTGTTCTTGAGGCCCTAATGCGGCCGGTTGGAAGGAGTGTCCTGTCCTGTTGCTATTAGAGGGACATCACAAAGGTTTCTGTTTGTGAGGTCTTTGTGTTAATTACAGGGATTATCCTGCCTTGTCTCCTTGTTTGTTGCCAGTTTGATCAAAAATGATTTCCTTCATCAATTGGACTGATATGAGTGAAATAGCCTTAAGTACCGCATATGACCTAAAACGTAATATGCATTCATGGAACTCCAGTTTTGAATAGAAGTTATCATTTGGTTGGGATTATGATTGGGATTTTTTTAAATGTTTTTATTTAAAAAAAATGTTTTGGGCTGTTTTTGTTTTTTTATAAAATAAATTAAAGATAGGGAATGAAATTTTTAATATGTTTTTTTGTGTATTTTTACCAGGTTGTGACTACGTTTTACACTCGACTGGTCAATTATATTCACACAAACGAAAGCACGAGAGACGCGATTTTGAAAGCGCTTATCGAAGGTTCAAAGATAATCAAAAAGTAAAACCTAGCAGTATTAACAAAGCAGATCGCCCACTCCACCCAGCTTTCGCAGTTGCTCAGCCTCCGATTCCGGTTTCTAGCTACCAATCCGCCGCTTCCGCCAAACCGTTTGCAGCTAATGGAAATGGGTCTGTGAACGAAACTGTGATTAAAAAAGAAGCCGAGTTTATTGATATTAACCATCAGTCCAGAATGACTTCCGAAGATAACAGTCTATCAGGCTCAGTATCATCAGTTTCTATGTCAAGGGCGGAGTCAGGCAATGACCTTCATCTCTCCGTCAAGGTTAAAGAAGAAGAAATGGATGAGGATGCCGAGGAGACTGACACCACAAGGACAGGTCTGGCTGCCTACAACGATGATATCTCCGGTGATCAGCTCAACGATTCCTTAACACTTCCAATTCCAAAGTATGACTTGACAGCAGAAAGCCCGCAAACCTCTCCAAAGATTGTGTATACCCCAAACCAAAGCCCACCCAAAACCCCGTTGCCGTTAGCAGCAAGTGGGTTGTCAACACCAGTGATGTTGTCACCTGCTTTCTCCACCCCGTCAAATTCTGTAAGCTCTGCTAACTCCACCCCTAACCGTGATTGGTCATCTCGTCTGTCAATCACCACAGAAAAGAAACCCAGAGATGAATCCTGGAAGGCCTACATAGAAAGGTGAGGAATATTAACATGGATGAGACTCAAAATAGATCTAACTCAACTTTTATTGAGATTTCTGTTTTTACTTCTATAAAAGATAGATTGATATTGATTTTAACCATGTCTTACACATGTAGTGGATTAGCTCAGACTTTCTATGAGGCACTTGTTTAAAACATGACAAGTTTCTACTATGCTGCTTGTGGTAAAATTAATATATATAAAATAAATATTATTGTAGGGAGAACACTTTTGTTAGATTTTCAGTTCAGGGAATTGTTTCGAGTGAGGCAAGTTAAAGACTTGAACCCATGATCCACTGGCACTTCATTGCTAACTATTAATGCCAGACGTCAAGGTCGCTCCGTCAACCCGGTATCGGCACAACCTAAAAATATTTTCAAGAATTAAAGAGTTTGTCTGATATTTTGTTTTCCAGATCAGTATAGAGCTTAATTGCTGTGTCAAATCTTGCAAATTAATAATTGCAATAAGCTACAAAAGCAATATTTTGTAAAAAAATAATAAAAAATTTTAAACTTAAAACGGGCTGTATGTTTCGGTCCTTGCCAGTTGCCATACTGTCTTTAAATAATAATAAGCACTAGAGAAACAATAATTTCCCAAACAGAGAAAAAAACTTCCCAGTTAATGGCTGTGTCAGTGTTGCTTTGTACTGCGGACGCACACTGCCATTATATATTGAGTACATGAATAGAGAACAAATTGAGGAGGAACTCGCAGCTTTGGGTTACAGGCCAAACACATTATATAGATGAGTATACTCTTTAGAACGGCATTTGACATCAAGCAGGGAAGTTATGAGTTGTAATTTTTGTATATTTTAGATACACTGCTAACGACCCTTGTAACTCCCGCTGTCAGTACCTGTATAAGGACCATTACCATTGTAAGGTGGACAACTGTACAGTACTCTTCAAATCTAAAGACGCGGTCAGGGAACATGCCAGGTAGGATTCAAACAAAGGATTCTGTCAGTCATAGTCTAAGCTTGAGGTCGACCCTCAGGTGTATGAGCGAGTCACAAGATGTGGGTCCGGCAATCGCAGGGGTGGTTTTTATGTGGTTTCCTCTCAGTTTTCCACCATAAATAGGCAAGGGGCAGTGTGAAGTGGACAATCCACCGTCATATAAGTGAAATACCCTTGAGTACGACGTTAAACCCCAATCAAACAAATCCTAGCTAGAGACCATTCCTCCCATCTCAAATGAGATGGGTAGATTTTCAAAAATGGTTAAACTCTCAGGTTAGAAATTCTTAATTTTAACATAGAAAGGATAGGAAAATTGAAAATTTTTACCAGCAAAATTTCTCAGAATAGGGATTTCTGACAGGTAGATTTTCAATTCCAGCTAAGACACTGCTGACAATGATTATAAACGAATTTATATCAGCTCCCTGATACTTTGGTGTCACTTAGATATTGCACAATAGTGTTGAATGACGATGAAAAAATTTAGTCAAAAATGTTGAATACTAGTAAAAAGTCGATTAACACTTTCGTCAGCAAAAATCAGCCGGCTGACAGTTACGAAGTGTTAGGTAAACTTCATGTAGATGTGATTGGTCATCATGGCAAATTCAGTCGATGCTATAAAATATGGGTTTTTGTTCAATATTAATGCGAAAACACAAAACAAAATCACTATTTAGATGTAGATGTGAGCTCATTTAATTTTTTGATGAACTAATTACTATAAAAGGATGCTTCTTAAATATTAATTCTGAAGCAGCAGGGGATCAAGGCAGTATTTCGGTTTTATCACAGATGGCCCTTTCCAAAGTGTATTTTAAAGTGAAATGCTTTGGGCTTATGTTATATTTACCTTGTAACATTACTTAATAATGTTTAGAGAAAGTTATATACAGTTTTACAATAAGCTTTGCTCTTTGATTTGTAAAAGTTGTCTCTCATACTTCGGAAATTATCTCCCTTGATCTACAGCATTTTTCCAGAGTTATAAACTTTTAATGTGGTGTCTGGATTAGGGGTGAGGGGAGGTAACTGTGGTAATGAGGGTGGGTGGAGGGGGAAGGTGACTGGGGTAATGCGGTTTCCTCTCGGTTTTCCCGCACTTAATTAGGGCAGTGTAAAAAGTGGATAATCCATTGCTTACCCGGGAAATATCCTTAAGTATGACATTTAACCCGAATCAAATACCCAAAACTTGAGAACGTGTATTAACAATGTATCTATTTTTCTAGATATCACGAGCTACAGGAGAGGATGACTACAATGGCTTACAACACCTACGAGAAGTACCAGGCCTGCTCTGATCAGTGTGAATACAACCTCAAGGAAAAGCACTATCATTGTATCTGGGTATGTATCCTCTATAAAGTCGAATATGTTTGAAGAGTAACAATGTTGTCTTTCCTTAGCACTGGAGGAAAATTAATTTTCCAACATTATGGAATCGCTCCTCATCTTAGTTGTGCTGGTGTCAATTTATCAATAAGTCCTCTATTAGGCTCATCCCAAATATCTGAGTATAAAACGATCCGAGCAAAGTCAGTCTTTACTTTAGAAGCTTCATTTACCAAGATGATCTAGGAGCACTTTCTTGAAATTTTGTCCAAACGTTTTTATCAATAATGATGTCACCGTATGAGAGTTGTACATGGGATGACACCATTTACGAACAGAAGGTGTGCCCAAACCCTGTACATTTATGGCTGTTTTGTTTAGCATCTGGGAAGGTTAAAACATCCGTTAATTTGGACATACCGTCTTATGTGGGAAATAACCAAAATTCATCCTAAATTGGTTTTATTATTTATTTGAAAAGAACATTTATTAAAGTTTTTGTTTGATGACATTTTACAGGCTGGATGCACACATGTGATATTAGACAGTGGTCCAATTTTTAACAGACTGGAGCATTACAGGATCCACGAATATACAAGAGCGTCAGTGGGAAAGAGTGGTAAAGGATCTACTGGATCCAAAATGGACAGTCCAGATCTTGGGAAACGTAGACGAGGTCGGCCACCCAAGTACCCGAAGTCTGAAATTCCTGTCGTCCCAAAGGTCGATTTGTCTGAGGCAGAGTTAAAGAGAGTTTCTTTTGGACCCCGAGGTCGATTAGTGAGCAGTTTTAAACAGTTTGAAGAAAATGAACCATGTCCAGATGAGCTGTGTATTTTCTACGGAAAATCTCATTTTCATTGCGGTCAGCCGCGATGCCATCATGCTTCCGACAGAGAAGATGTTTTGAACCTGCACACCAAAGATTTCCATAGCTTTGTCGATATCTTGGAAGGTTTTGAGTTCTTTGACCGTAATGTCAACTGTCGCCGACTTCAATGCCATAACAACAAGTCCAATCGCCATTTCCACTGCATCCGACCAAGATGTGATTATTCCTTTGTAAGACACACAACCATGGCCCAGCATGACAAGAAACATAACAATGAGGGTGATGAGTCGGTTTCTACCAAAGCTCTTCCACCAGTGATGAAGAAAGATGTCACAAATTTCATTCCCATTGCTCCTGCTCCAAGCTGGGCCAATAAGAACGTCGTCAAAGCTTCTGGAACATTCTACCCAATTTCCACTATTAATAATGGTATAACAGGTTTCCATCCATCGCTTACAGTGCCTTCTACCACAAACTCAGTTCTTTATTCACAACCCTTGGCAACCATTGCGTCTCCAACCACTGGAACAGCAACGCATACACAACTGGTATATCCCACTGGTACGTCCACCTTACCCACTGGTGTTCCCTTGAGTGTCTTACTGCAACAGAAATCTGGGAATACAATCGCACTGCCGACTTGGTCTAACCTCCGTGCCCAGATGCACTATTCAATTCAGCAAAATTGTGCACGGCCATTTTGTAAACTGAAGAAAAAAGATCACTATCACTGCATGGAGTGTAACCAGGCTTTCTCAGACCCGGCTCGTCTTCGTTCACACATTGGAAAACACGGAATTAAACTGGAACGAGTGGATTCTGGCATGAGAGTTCACAAATCTATCGGTTCCAAGCCAGAGATGACTTCAAGCGATTTCCCTGAAGATCTATCCATGCCGTCAGACGAGCCAGAGAATTTGTCATTGTCGCGCCTGTCGGTCGATCGAGAAGACGACTGTAATGATCGTAACAGCGAAAGTTCCTCTAATGATACGGATGGCCCGGAGGATCTGTCAACGAATAAATCAGAAGTAACCGCATCTGCATCGCTAAACCTCAACCCAACAGCTTTTACCAACATCCTTGCAGACTCAAAACCCTTAAATAGCTATTACAGCGATGGCAACGATTCGGATGATGACGACGATAGTGCGGACAGTGATGACCGGCCGTTACTCAGGCAGTCCCGAAAAAGGTCAGCCTCAGACAATGACAATTCTTCAGAGATAAACGACCAACCCAGTGCAAAATCTAGACGGTTATCAGCGTCCCCTGAAAAGGATGATGATGGAATAATGCCACACGGTTATTGCAGATTTAAGTTTACTGAAGATTGCGGCTTTGAGAATTGCGTCTACCGTCAATCACTGACGCATTATCATTGTGAGAGGCGCGATTGTGGCTACAGCTTTAGCAACCGTACAAGGGTTGTCCAACATACTCAACGTCATGAGCGCATCGACGGGATAACTGGGGACGAGTTTCGTCAATTCCGTGGAAATGTCGATTGCCAGCATTCCGAATGCGACTACAGAAATCGTTCATCGCATTTTCACTGTCTCCTTTGTTCTTACGTCTGTATGGATGCGGCTCAAGTTTTGGCTCACCGAAAAAATCACCAAAAAATGAACAAAATTATGTCCCAAGGATTTCAAAAATTCTCTGGTACAGAAGATTGCAAAATTCTGACATGTACGTATTATTACAAAAAACAAACACATTATCACTGCACCGAGAGTGGCTGCACTTATGTCCTTCTCTCGCCTTCTCAAATGGCTTCCCACAAAATGAAGCATGTCAGAGAAAATATCTGAACAAGAAAAATGTTTAAGAACAATCTCCTGGCTGATTAACAGGAATCCTGCTTCACGTACTTCATTGCTCCATGGTTTATATGAGCATTATATTCCGAGTGCCGCCTTGCTGTCTATGCTATGCACGAGAGGAACAATATGTTTGCAAAACAGGAGAAGGCTTCGGTAGATGGTTATTACGGCTATGTACTGTTGGAGTACAACTGTTATACCAGTGAATTAAAATGTTGTAAGCCTTAAGAAAATCTAAGGACAGAAAGCTAATGTTCAATGAGGAAATTTTGCATAGATGATATGGGCCTTATACAGGATCTATGGAGAGATTTGTGATCAACTATAGTCTATGTGCGAAGCTAAAATTGGCAAAATTTTACAAAATATTCACAGTCATTGAATTAAATTGATTTGTGTTAAACGCCATGATTAAAGGCATGTCACATGTATGAGGGTGATACACTCAAAGTAAAAATTCACTAACTCAGCCATAAAATGTGGAGTGTTTTTCGCGGAAATGGGAAATTTGTGTTTCTTCAAAGCTACGTAAAAACAGCATCATTGAGCTGTTTACAGTTTGCTTGTCGCCATAGAAACCATCGGGTATCAAGCAGTACAACTGCCTTTACATACATGTACCACTGGAGGAACATTCATTTTCCAACAAAGCTGTGGTATTTATATAACTTTATTATAGTTTGAGTAGATCATAATCATACGGGTTAAATACCCATGTCAGAGTACAGAGTTAAACACCAGACCGTCAGTTATTTTTATATAAATATGTGGAAGCTTTGTACATGTAGAAAAAATAGGATATACACAATTTTTGATATATATTCTGTTCTAATGACCATTCAATGAAGAAAGTTCACCAACTTTACCCCACACATGGTTGTGAATTTCTGTTTCTTGTTTTCTATGTTTAATTATAAAACTCACTCTATGACGTTTGTGATTTGACTTCATGAAAAAAATGGATATACTTTTATTCACCTACATTTTCAATTTGTGCTATTTTGTGATAAATCGCCATGGTGACGTTTAATTGACTGCTGATTGTTTGAACAACAAAATTCTATGCATAAAATAATAAATTATATGCAGCAAAAGTTAGAATTTTTTTCTTCAAAATTTTAAATGATCAAATATGTTTTTGGTTTGATTCCATATATTTTCCCCCAAATCAAGACATCTTTGTCAGACTGTTATGACTCAAAACACATTCCAAAGTTAACTAGTTTTTACCGACAGTGACTTTGATTTTTTTCTAGTTTGACCTAAGGATTATCATAAAGAAAACTTGTATATTTTTACCATTCCCAAAATATTACTTAATGAACTAAAGTTAAGCAGGTATGAGCAATGTGTGATCAATATTTTATTCTCGCTTATAAAAGCATGTTACCTATTAACACAAAGAAACATAGGTATGACATGAGTAGCGCTGGACCAACTAATATATGTTAGCCATAGGTGGAGAATTTTGAAAAAGAGGGGAGGGAATGGGTTACTCTTATGTCATAAATGGGAATCTCAGAAAATTGGCAAGGGAGGTAATTTTATCTTTGCAAGGCAGCCCTCAAGGGAGGTAATTTAGTCTTTGAAAGGCAGTCCTCAGTTGTCACAGCACTCATGATAGTGGCACATGTTTATCCATTGTGCCTTTTATAAATCAGCACTAAAGCTTGACTATTTTGTCACAGGACCGCCTGCACCGACCCCTTTTCAAAATGTTGAGATTACCATACTGTAAGATACATGTACATGTAGGCTACTAAAACTGAACAATAAACATTTCCAAAACCTGTCAAGCCAGATTTCAAAATCTAACACAGTACACCGCTGCCCCCAGTCAGTGAACAAGGATGTGAAAATGTCTCGCATGTAACTGCTATAATTAATTTTGAAAATCGCCTTGCGTACATGTACTTGAGCAAAAAAGCAATCTCAAGTTCAGCTAGCCTGTCCGACATATTTGTGATATTACTTCGTTAACCCACCTCTGCTATTGCCGACTTATTAAATATTTTACTTTAATTCTTAAAATGGAAACAATTCTGCAGGATCAAGTTGATTTAAGTTAAGAATTGATACACTCTGATAACTTGATATTATTAACTGACCTAGGCAATACATACAGTAGGATTCATTTATCTAGTAAAGTTTGAAAAAATTAGTCACAATGTAACTTTACTAGTGAAGAAGTGAAGACCTATGCAGTTTTATTTTATTTTTTTTCTTTGGGGGGGGGGATTTTGTTTAAACACTGCTGATTTTTTTGGGTGTGCTATATTGCACATTATTGAACACTGCTGATATTATCTCTATTGATTCTTGCATGTGGTCATACTGTTTTAATATGTAGACGATAATAGTTTGCATTTGTAAATTTGTCTAATTAAATGTTACTTATATAGGAAACCATTTGCTGTCACCTGTCTTACATGTACATGTAGCTATGGTTGTGACTGCTCTGCCCCCACATCGGTGAAACGCACCAATCATCGCACAGAACCAACACTTTGAATTAGGCCGAAAAAAGACGAACAAAATCCTAACAATTGGGTAAAATTGTATCAGAAACCGCCTATAATTATCGTTGGAGAGGAGAATTTCACAAAGGGAGATTCATGTAAGCTTACACGAATCGATCAATCCATCCTTGCACAAACCAACACTTTGCTATATGCTAGAGACGCACAATCTTATGACATGTGTTGAAAGAAACAGTTCTCCAAAGATATTTATTGGCCAAATTCATTGATATTCATGTAAGCTTACACGAAGCTGAACTATACAGAGCTTTCATTGGATATTATGCCACAGGTAATGACCTGTATCAATAATGGACATCTACATTCTGTCAAACTAGTAAAGCCTTTACCAGGTGCACTGTAGTAATATTTTGTATGTGTTGGATAATAATCCTTAGAAGACATTTGCTGAATTTTTTCTTTAAATGTTCTGATATTGCTGAAATCTTAATACTATTTTGAGCTTGAGTGGTGGTCTCCAGGGACTATATAACAAAATCAAGTTTCATTTTTTGCCATTGTAAAGTTTGTACATTCAGGTTTTATTTTATGCAAAGTTTCTTATTTTGTTCATTTTGTCAAATT
The DNA here is from genome assembly GCA_034783855.1 of Mopalia kennerleyi. NCBI lineage: Eukaryota > Metazoa > Mollusca > Polyplacophora > Chitonida > Mopaliidae > Mopalia > Mopalia kennerleyi. The sequence goes on along the minus strand of JAVFBX010024313.1, from coordinate 3,300 downwards.
TGTCTTGTATAAATGTCAAACTGTATTAATGTGGTGTCATGATTGTGTGGATTACCACAAGTGTGTGTTCACATTCACATGTACATGTAAGTGTGTATAGATTATGACAAGTTTGTGTTCACATTCACATGTACATGTAAGTGTGTATAGATTATCACAAGTTTGTGTTCACATTCACATGTACATGTAAGTGTGTATAGATTATCACAAGTTTGTGTTCACATATTCACAAGTGTATTTACATGTGTGTAGATTGTCAAGTGTGTGTACACTTACGCACAAGTACATGTAAGTGTGTATAGATTGTCAAGTTTGTGTACACATATGCACAAGTACATGTAAGTGTGTATAGATTGCCAAGTTTGTGTACACATATGCACAAGTACATGTAAGTATGTATAGATTGCCAAGTTTGTGTACACATATGCGCAAGTACATGTAAGTGTGTATATAGATGGATATCTGTGTACACAAGTACATCAATTTGTATAAGTTTGTGTTACACAAATTCACAAGTAGGTTTGTATGTACACATGCATTAATGTAACTCGATAGTCAAGTGTGTATACACAAATTCTTCTTTATAAGTGTATTGATTGGAGTGTGTGTACACATGCATTCATTATCTATGTAAATAAAAGCCACCAATGAAAACTGTTTAGACCAAATTGTTAAATACTTGATGCATATTGTAAATACTGTAAATATATTGTACATATATATGAAAACAATGATGACATAGCCATCAAAATTGTCAAAAAATGTTTAGAAATGTAACTATAATCTCATCAATGGCATTAAATGTGACAACACATATTGTGATTCTCAGAGATTTTTATGTATTGGTTTGTTTAGAAATGCATGTAAGTATGGAATATGTTTAGAAATTCATGTGACAAAATTAGCATGGCAAATATCTTTAGTCAAAAGTATTTGGCCAGTTTTTGTTCTGTAATTTGTCAAACTTGTAGTCAAATTATGCTCATAAATTCAACGAAAATATAACAGTTTTGTTGAAATACATGTAGCTGATCGATGTTAGGAGTTACAAAAATGTTTTGCATAAAATGTTGACTCATGTCTATGTAGATTGTTTACAAATAGTATATATGTTGTATGCTGTTTAGGAAAAGATATTTTTACTCCGTTCTGGTTGTTTACACGTTCCATTTGTTTATTTTACAATGGGTTGTGTCCTTATTTGTTTGATGTAGCTAAATATCTGGACTAAAATATTTCAACTAAATGTTTACAAATGTCCAGCTTCAATTTGTTGTGAAAAACATGTATGAAAGATGTGTAGATAAAGTTTTGTTTTTTTTCCAATTTGAAACATATATTATACACACTGTGCTATTAGTTTTAATTAATATATATCTTGTTAAAAATTCACCATATGATTATGCAAAGAAAAGTAAAAACCACCATTTGTTAATACATGATTATAATTTTTAAATATATTTTGAAAGAACACTTAAAACTGCTGAGTCATGAAAGATTTTCAATAAACATGTTGTTGTTGTTCATTGAAATTTTTGTGATATTGACACAAGTGGCCATCCTTTGTCTATTTATTGAAGATTTTATTTGTCAATATGATATTGTAAACTAACACCATTCCTGACATTTTTTTGTTTTTCTGCGAAAAGTATTGAAAAAAACTGCTGAACTTATGTATACACTAGAGTTTGTTAAAAGTGATCACAAATAAAAATTCATCGAATTGAAAGTCTGCGATTGTTTTGCTACTTAATTGTTTGTTTGTTTGTTTAATGTTGGGTTTGTTTGGAGATGTCCACTTCACACTGTTCCTTGTCTTATTACGGTGGAAAACCGAGAAGAAACCATCCCCGCGATTGCCCGAGCCACATCTTGTGACTCACTCATATACCTGATGGTTGACAGACTGACTCGATCCCGTGAACGGTACATCAAAGTAGGCTTTAAAAAGGGCACTCGCTAACAATTAAGCCACAGCCGGGGGCTCGAAAAATGAAAGGAAACCTTGTAAAAAAAATCATTGCCTGAGCCACATTGTGTGACTGATGGAGGACAGGCGGGCTCGAACCCGTGAGCAATACATCTAAGAAACATTAGTAAGCAGACATGCTAACCACAAGTCAGAGATACAGGTGTTTGAACTATTTGAAAAGATCGTGTGACACTCATATACTTGATGGTCCGGACACGAAACCTGTGAGCAGTACATGTACATGAAGGATTATTTTTGTTTGTTTGTTTGCTTGGGGTTTAACGTCGTACTAGAGGGTATTTCACTTATATGAAGACGGATTGTCCACTTCACACTGTTCCTTGCCCTATTTTGGTGGAAAAACGAGAGGAAACTTCGTAAAAACCACCCCCGCAATTGCCAGAGCCACATTTTGTAACTCACTCATATACCTGAGGGTCAACAGGCAGACTCGATCCTGTGAACGGTACATCGAAGTAGGCGTTAGAAAGCGCACCCGCTAACCACTACGCCACGGGCCTGAAGGATTAATAGGCAGACTCGCTTACCAGTAAGTCATAACTCTGGGTGCTTTAAGTTACCATATGAAAAGTTGGGGTGGTGGGTATGGGCGGCAGCAGATGGATGCATCGAGGTAAACCAGAAGTGAATTCAGCTAGGGAATGCCAATCCCCAAGATAAGATAAAGAGCTAATCTACCTCTATTCCTTTGGTACATGCAAGATCGTGCAAGATAAAACATTTAAAAAAAAAAAACAATTTAAGCATTATGTTATGGGTAAAGTTAAGTATGAACTTTTACCCAGATCTAAGAATTCAAATTTTTCTTACATGATGGACATGCTCTGCCACAAATAAGCTAAAAACCTTAATCACATCATATTTGGTAAGAGTTGTGTCCCTTTAACCCTTCCAGTCAGATTTTACCATGCCATCAGTTGTAGGGAGGCTAATAACAAGCTGACAATATTGGGTTGAAATTTTGTTTCATAAATGCATTACAAACTTGTTCTCAGTTTGTCCATTATTTTATTAACTGTTTTCATATTAACAATCAATTAAAAATAAAACGGCGAATCTGAAGCCTATTAGCTAGAGATAAACAAATGAAAGTAGTGCCACTCTATCATGCCATCCATGCTATGTACTACTCTTTCAGTGATTGAAAAATAGTCCATTAATAATGATATCAGCTGCATTAGCATTTTGTATCCATCAAGTATCATATAGCTTTTGAACTCAGACTTGGGATCATAGTGTTAGCCAGAGGGGTGTCTCGGTGTCTTTGAGACACCCAAGAAGCCATTTGAGACACCCTGTTTCAGTCA
>JAVFBX010024202.1:0-18085 GCA_034783855.1 Mopalia kennerleyi | reverse complement strand
TCACGTGACTAGGAACACAAGGAAACATGCTTTATCCTTGATGTATGCTCGCACGAACTGCATGCTTGTGCACGTCGAAGTTGCTGTGTGTCATGATGTCTTTGACAACGCATTTACCTCTAGTAATAATAATAATAATATCTCTTGTTTTAAGTTTCAAGAAATTATTTGGAAATTTATGAGTGTGAAGTTTTTTTTTGGACTGAGTATAGTTTGGTCCACTTTGCCCCATGTTTGCCGCACCATTGGTATGGTTGTGATTCACTGGGGTTCTAGTTAGCTGTAATAGAACAATTTTATACAACTGTTAGCTAGAGCTATTATATTTGTCTTCTAGAGCCCAGTTTTGTGTCAAGTCCTCTTATGTTGTCCCTGATAAATAGACCAATGGCCACTATTATCAATACGGTGCTTCATTAACAGTCAGTCAGTTGGTTAGTCAGTCAATGATCAATTCCATTCATTGCAAACGCGTACAGTCCATATTATTGCAGTCAAAGCCCGAAGAGAGCATTTGGTTCAAGCGTATGACGGTATTCCCCTGGCTGTGGTTTGCTGACGAAATGTGAGATGTGTATAGGCCTATATTATGTCTGCAACGTTCATTAAAACTACCGGTAGACCTATACTACAGGCATATAGATCTAGTTTTTCTCAAATCTTCAATTGTTTTACTGTCCTGCAATCGTGCCCACCGCTGAGACAGTTTGGGCGTAGTCTACAAATACCGCCAACTACCATGTCTTACATTTGCGATGTTTTGCTTTGTTAGGAATTAATATTTTGCACTATTTTGCACCGACATAAACTTTTAACGACTTAAAACCTATCACCGTCATTGAATTTAGCACTGACATTGAACTTGCCACTGCCATTGCACGTTCCATCGGCAATGAACTAACCACTGAGTTTGAAGTACCATCGACACTGACTGCAGCTTACCACACCAACATGCAACCAAATCTCTTATTGTGATTTCATTAACCAACTTTTATAGTTCAAACAATCCACACAAAATTAGCAGTCTATTGAGAAGAAGTTTCTTATTGCCCGGTGCTCTCTGGGCTTTAAGAGCAACACGACTTAAGCTGATCTGTTATTGCTCCTTTTTCGTCTTGTTCTTGTGCTGTTTAGCTGTTTGTTGCCAGTGGTATAGATGGTAGCTTCATTCACCAAACAAACAAACAAACAAACATAAAGACAAATCAACATAGTAAAATTATGTTATTGTTGCAGCTGAAACTGATTTATACAGTGTTCTCCACTCCAGTAAGACAAAAGTCACAACTTAAAAGTTGTGCTTTAACAATATTTTACTTCCCAAGTTAAACGCAGAAAACTCAAAAGCAATCAACCCGATTCTAGAAAGTCATTGGTAACTCTTCTAAAGACACACACGTTGTGTTTCGCCAGTAAGACTGGTTAATGCTGCGTTTTCCACTTAGCTATTTGGCAAAGACCAACATCGCAACTAAAAAAAACGACATGATACGATATGTTTATTTTTTTATTATTAGGTGTATGAAACCAAAAGCAATGTGGACATTTCTGATATTGGTGGTTTATTTAAATAAATCGAAATATAGAAACTAAAGATGCGTATCTTGTCTTATGTCGGATATATGGTATATGAGTGAGTCATACGATGTGGCTCTGGCAATCGCGGGGTGATTTCTCCACGTTTCCATCCCTATTTAAGGAAGGAACTGTTTGGAATGGACAACTCGTCGTCATACAAGTACGGCGGTACATCCCAAACAAACAAACAAACAAACAAACAAGCTTAACTAAAGATGGACAACTTTGTTTCCATAGAACCTGTGAGTTACATTAATTTGCGTTTTGTAGTGTCTATTCATTTGTATTTAACCCTTCCTGGTGTCGTCATTGCAGTTGCTGCTTAATTCTCTCTTTTTCCCGCTTGTTCACAGACAGTTTCTCCGACGACATGCCTTGCAGTTGTCGTTGTAAGACACCGTCGTCGGAGCAATTGTCGGTCATCAACAATAATTGCCTCCACGACAAATTGCCATTGCTCCCTCTGGCTCAGGGCAGTTTGTTTGAAGAGTAGAAATGCTGCCTTGACTTAGCACCGGAGAGAAATTAACTTTCCATCTTTATTAAAACACCTCAGTGTTCACATCGTTTGGTTGTGCTATTGTCAATTATTGTATTAATACAACGCCGTTATATAAGTGAATTACCTTGGAACACGGCGTAAAACACCAACCAATCAATCAATCAACCGAATATATTGCTGTGCAACAAGTATCACATAAGAACAATGTCTCACGAAGCCAAGTTAAGTAACAAGAGAAATTCTCTTAAGAAAATTTGTTGTCTGAGCAATTATCTTTGGATCAATTGTCATTAGAGCAATTCTCCTTGGAACAATTGTTGGAATGCTTATCGTCAGAGCAAATTTGTCTCAGTGCAGTTGTCGCTAGAGCAGATCAATTCGGAGAAGTCGTCATTAGAGCAATTCTTTCGGGGTGGTTGTTGTCTGAACAATTCTTCTTGATGCGGTTGTCGTCAAAGCAATTCTAATTGGAATTGTGGTCGTAAGAGAAATTCTTTTTGGAACAATAATTGTCGGAGCAATTATTTTAGGAACTGTTGTCGTCGGAGTACTTCCCCTCGTATTGGTTGTCGCCAGATCTATTCTTTGAGAAGCAGTTGTCGTCTGAGCATATTTCGTGGATTCATCTCTATTTAGAGTAATTTCTTCGATCCCGCTTTACACCCAATGATGATTAAAAAAAAAACTTGCATAGAGATTATATTCTTTGGCAGGCTGCAGTTGTAAATCTTCATGTGCGTCAAAGTTTAAAGTAACTTATTATACTGTTGGGCCAATGGCACTCTCATGCTTTAATCGACATCAATGAACAACAAACCGTCGGAGGCTTTAATATAAAATTTAATCATATCACTTAAGCGAAGTAAACAGATAAAACACTAAACGAACAATTTACGCAATTTACAACTTAATTTTAAATTGTCTTATTTACAACTGAATAAATAACCAAGAAATATCTGTCAAATTACTATATCTTTGATATACAAAAGATTGAATTCATATACACATATACATGGTAAGAGAAATATAACAAAGAAGAAGCATACATTGCAGTGATGTCAATCAGCCACAATTAAGATCTTATAAGAGACCTGGATAGCTCCAATCTTAGCCTAAGTTGATCTTTATTACCATTGCGATACAATACTTTCAGTACTGGTCGTCATGACAATTAAGATGAATTCACGCTAAGATCACTTTGTGGAACCCCAGGTATTCTGTCGTCGGATGTAAAAAATCTGAAAGAATCCTTCAAATGAAGTCGATCGATTGGGTTAGAACCAATCACATTGCGTTTTCCACAAATACAGTTATGGCATGCGCATGATTTTCGCTGATTTAACATGCTTACGCGTTTTTTTATACTGACAATTGCGACAGTCGTTAGTGGGGTGGGGGTTGGTTTGCGCTGGCTTTTGCCCATCCTATAGGATGATTTACACCATGACCGCACGTGGTATTGTTCGTAACGCGACAGTCGTTAGTGAATTTCGCTGTGTTTGTCGTCATGCAGGGATTCGCGTTTACTCCAGGATTATTCCAGATCTCAAGGCGACAAAAAAATAAAAGGGACTTATTAATGTTAGACCTTGCTTTTGTGCAAGTTGTATCAACCAAATACTGATTTATCATTGTTTTACGAAACTGTTTTTTTTATTTAGATTTACTAATATTTGGAGATAAATGGGAGGAGTTTATCTGGTATTTAATATGGTAAATTTTTGTTATCACAATCAGATGAGTATAATGTGTCTCTGTGATTCTTAAATAGACACAACCGATTCAATATGCATTAATACAGATGAACACTGATTTAAGTTTTTATAATTGACGACTAAATTTTACCAAAGCATTAAAAAGAATAAGCATGCATTTATATCTGGTATTTACGCATCAAGAAATTTTCAAGCTGACAAAATAACAATAGATAACGAATATCTTTAAAAATCTAAGCGCAAATCGGCCTTACTCACAAATGTTTTTAAGTCTAACATTAAAAAAGAAATTATTGATGAAATTTTATAAACATTTGAATAACACCAAATCAACAAAATGGCAACGCGAAGCTGACTATATTTGTAACTCTAACTGGAAGCTCAATATGCTCAATACTATCAGCTTAACAACAATTATTGAAGTTTTAAGACATAAAATCAGCATTTATAAGCAAATGGCAGCTGAATGACAGCATTTCCAACGTTTGTTAAAAGTATATATTCCAAATGACAATTAAACGACAACAATGGCAGCTTACATCGAATTATACCAGTTGTAACTTCGGCTATTAAACGACGACAGTTCCAACTGCATATACCAAAATGTAGTTTCCATCAAACCAGGTAACAATTAAAATAGCTACAAGACATATAAAGAGAGCAATAATAATTAAGTTTTGCATCCTGCTATTTTTACATCACTATTTCGCCAATCACCGCTTAAACAGAAACTCAATTAAATAATGTAAAACTTTAGCAAAAACGATTAACGAGAGAAATAGTTAAAATGGTCAATCATTTATACCACTACATCACAGTGAGTTTAGAAGATATATCGTTTTCTTTTGATCAAAGTTACAGCTAAAATAGCAAATTTATTACCACCATTCCAAAATACTAATAGATTGAGTATGCAAATAGTGCTAATATATCACATAAGCATGAAGATGGTGATAGCAAAATGAAAGAAAGACAAACTAGTAAAAAGTAGGTCCGAGTATGCTTAAAGTTATACGATTGCACAAATATAGGACAATTTTTGTACTGACAATTCAGCTAGCATAAACAAAATGGGATTTGTCTGAATAATAAGTATGAATTATTTTTCAGTTCTCACAAAAAGCCTTGTGCTTTTAAAAATATTTGTTCTTTTAACGTTGCTGATTTATTGCATAAAGTTCAATATATCTATACGTTAACCATGCCAATTAGAATTCGTCGATAGAATGAATTTCGGACAACCATATAAGTTTTTGTGAATCAAAATGAGAATTAAAACGGTAAAACTTGTGCCATTAGATCCACATATGAATTGGTCACACGTAATCAATATTTGAAAAGAACGTAACAAAGAACGAGATACTTATATTTATGAAACGAAGAATGTAAATGTATCAAATGCTATTTTCGTTTAACTAGTTTAAGATATAGCTCTATGTACATTGTTGCATAGTTATTTAAGTAGTCACAACGCAGAATTTTATTGCGATATTGATTTTAACGTTTAATCAGAGTGAACGAAAAATGCATTCGTGGAACCATTTACTGTAAATGGGGAAATTCTTAATTGAAGTAACACATAAAGATACAAGACTTTAATATTATACAATATTGTACCTTGGGTCGGTTGTACAAATTAAAGAAATTTAGGTAAAATATGTAGTAGTTGATAAGTTTTGGCATACATACCATAACTATATATAAACAAATTTAATTTACTACTTTTACGAGGCAAGACAAAACAAACTGAGTTCCATCTCCAAGGCAATAAAATGGCCCATAAAATACCTAAAGCGAGTAACTTTCAGCCGATTCTATAAACAAATTCGTCGAAAGCCTTTGGGGAGTAACGCTCTCAGTAACCGCTGGTAAATATGCCGTTATTTGTTATGTCTTCCTAAAAATGAAACGTGTTGCTATGATCTTGCTTCGTTACAGCTGAGACCAAAAGCAACGTTACGTTTATTACACCCGTGTTATTTCATTTTTCCCGTGTAAACCTCGTCTATATTGACGGGTCAGTAGTTATTGGGAATTACATAGCAAGCCTACACAAGCGAAGGCCTTTTCCATAACAAGACTTAAGCTATAGACACAGCAGTTATAAAATATATACAAAACACCGCAACCAACAATTTTAACGTAAACAAATTGACTGTGAACAATACCATATACAGACTAAGATGAACTTGGTTATATTGAAATCACAGATAGCTTTTAATATGAAGGCTGAAAACCACACACGTAATATTTTACATATTTTCTTCTTAAAAAGCATAACAGTATTTGTTCAGTAGCTCGCCTTTGTTTCATACTTACGGTTGTTCAGTAAAGTAAATGTTTTTTGTGTTTTATTACAGTTGTAGCTTTATGAGTGGGTCTCATTTATATGGAAAACACTTTTTATTTGTCAGTGACCAAACATTTGTAAATGTAAGCAAGTTCTTTCACGAGGTTTAAACCTATACAGTCTAACTCTAATCGTAATTACTGTCGAGTCACGCACATACAGCTGAACTGTACATATCTATCGATTTATGTATCGTACTTTTATAATGTTTACGACAATATAAACAGCAAGACTCCAGTTGATTGTGGACAAATGCCTTTTAACGCAACACGATGGCGTAAAGAAACATACAATTTAGACTATGTGAGATCCAGTGCTAGAAAGTGAAAAAAAATCGGTATTCTTGGTTTTCTGAATAATGGATTGTAGTTGGAATGAAAAATTAGCATTTGGTCCAATTGGCAAACCAGTAAGAATATCGGATCAAATGACCTGTTCGACACGGTGTCATCAACTGCTCAACATCTTAAGGAACGAGCCATTTGATTCTTTAACCTTTGACATTGACGACAATCCTTAGACGCTTGTCGATTCATTGGTAGAGTCCCTGGTATCAATAAAGAGCACACAATTACATGGGTCTTTGCCAGCTACGTTTATCGAATGTAGGCTTTTGGCCTATATAAACCGATATGAACCCTGTGTCAGGAGAATGAAGCGTTACACGAACACAATTGCAGCCAATTTATAATCGATCTATTTAAAAATCATACACATAAACAAAAGCTAACGGGTGGTTGGAATGTTGTAGTTCGTTGCACTAGAAGACTTGTATAAAATGACGAATCTCATATCATAAGCTTACTCCGACTGAATAACAATATTGAAAATTAACTCAAAGATCGTATTCAAATTAAAAAATAGTTCCCTTAACGTGAAATAAATAATAATTTCAAACTCTAGATTATGACAAAATGTTTGATCACAGTTACTTTCTAACACATTGACTTTGATTAATCGAAGCGAAAATAATAATGAATAGAAATTGAACGCCATTGAGGACAGTGTTGATTCATATACGATCGGGGCTTGATTCAATGGAGGGCGCCTATAGGTAAGAGAAGTCTACCTGGTATCAATAGTTGAATAGGACGGCTTGGAAGGAGAGCAATACCAGCAGGTAATATTGAATGCGCCATAATAATAATAATATTTAACGACTTATGTCTTATGTCAATTTTCCTTTTTGTAAATACCGCAGAAATGCAAAATTTCAATGTCAAAGAGAGACTCAGAGCTAACCTTTGCCATAATAAAACACTGTGATAATGGGGAGTGCGTTTGTACATGGCCTTATTATAATATAACTGTTATACGTGTTATACACGAGTTATTCCCCTTGAAAGCCATAACGGAAAAAAACACATTCCACGGGTTAACACGCTTGCTGGAAGAGCTCCAGATACAAACTCTCAATATTTGGTCGTCTAAATGCAAAAACAAATTTCAGCAAAGATTGGCCGTCTTTACCTGGACGAAAGTCCTTAGCTGTTCTGTTGGGAGCCTCTGTACCTTAAAGAGGTATAGAACTCTGGTCGCCGCTAGCCAGAGACCAAATGTTCAAATCACGGTGGCTGTATGCTACATGTTTTTTCTCTACATTAAACATATACACCAGACTCATAAAATCTCAGCATGTATTCATGCGCGAATTCCGGTATGTAATCCAGATGGGCATTCTTGACATAGGTTCCAAAGCCAAGTTGTGTTTCGGAGTATATAAACTCATCCTAAAGCGAACATTAGATAATGAGAAAGTTTAGATTCTAGATTCATAAGCGTGCGGAATAGGTTAAAAAGCGTTTTTTTTCTTCAGATAATCAACAATTGTCAGCACACTCAATAAAAAACAGCACAAATTCACGTAAGTCTCTCCAATATTGTTCTTCATCTCAACACAATCGAAGGCATCTTATTGGCTCACCAAACTTTACAACGAAGATGTGTATTCATAGGAGCTGTTAATCCACAGTTAAAAATCCTTGGAAATTCCTCAGAGTTCTTCAAAGCACCAGTTACTCTGAAATAAACCAAAACACTGTTTAAAAACCTAAATACCTTATCTTCCTACATTAACCAGTTTACAATTTTTTAAATTAAATAAGATAAACAATTAGGCTCATAAATATGCTATAATATATTTGATAGCAAATGCTGGTTTCTGGATTTAAATGCAGTCTTTTCATTTTAAAGGAGTACACTTGTTCTTTGTTACACCGCAAATATAGTATATTAAAGCAAAGGTTATATCATCACATAGCATGCAAAATACAATTAATTTGAAATGGGATTTGAATGTTCATTTTCATTTGGTGACACATTTTAGTTAAGTGTAGAGGTATAAGATAGTAGCACAATACAGGTGTACTGATCATTAAACTGAACGATGGACACTAATAAGCTGGAATATAAATAACTAATGGGTACCCACCTGGACGGATTGGGACTATGGTTATCACTTGTCAACGTCAGGAAAATGCCTTTAGGGGTATATTTACTACAGTACATCTAAAAAAAATACAATCAAAACGAATATTGAAATTGAATGGAAACTTAATTACATCTTTTACTGTGAACAGCTCTGCGTACATTAGCATAAGTTATTGTGGACAGCACAGCATATGGCAGCATATGTTATTGTGGACAGCACAGAATATGACAGCATATGTTATTGTGGACAGCACAGCATATGGCAGCATATGTTATTGTGGACAGCACAGCATATGGCAGCATACATGTATGTTATTGTGGACAGCACAGCATATGGCAGCATATGTTATTGTGGACAGCACGGCATATGACAGCATATGTTATTGTGGACAGCACGGCATATGACAGCATATGTTATTGTGGACAACACGGCATATGACAGCATATGTTATTGTGGACAGCACAGCATATGGCAGCATATGTTATTGTGGACAGCACAGCATATGACAGCATATGTTATTGTGGACAGCACAGCATATGACAGCATATGTTATTGTGGACAGCACAGCATATGGCAGCATATGTTATTGTGGACAGCACTGTACCCGAGAGTATGAGTTACTATGGGCAGCATTGTATACAACAGCGTGAGTTACTGTGGACAGCATTGTATACAATAGCATGTTACTATGGACAGCATTGTATACAACAGCATGAGTTACTATGGACAGCACTGTATACAACAGTATAAGTTACTATGGACAGTATTGTACTGTATACAAATTCTCATGAATTCTCGATTGGATTTAAGTTGCAGTAAACGATTTTGTTTGATTTATGTTTAATCAATATACGATTTTGTTAAAGAATGACGAAGAGATACTCAAAAAGGGACATAACTCCAAAAGCCCATTTTGGTTTAGTAGTATAAAAGAAAAGCGATCAATTTTTTTTTCATCTAGCAATATTTAGAATTAAAAAAAAGCGAGAGTAGTCAATTTAATAGCATTATAATGTGGTATCTCCCAAGAAAATCATATTCATAATATTGGCTTACTTACTTGAGCAAAGCTTAAGAAGAAGAGTTGGTCCGGTGATAGCTCTGTTCCCGGCAATACAAACTTCTCCTCATTATGTTTACGCCATAAGCGATATCCCTGTAAGGCAGAAACAGTAAGATTGGAAGCTCTTGCCTGGTGTTTGAACTTTTCAATAAAAGTATGGACAGCGCTTGTTGTACATTGAACTGATGTTCAAATGTTTGCACAAGAATTTGTCACACACTGTGTCATTATATGACTATGAAAACATCACAGTACATAATCCTTCGTATAAGCAATGTAAACATATGTATTTTAATTTTGCTTTATACATTTTCGTTATTGTTCTCATTATGTTGATATTGTTTAAAGGGGTTCAATAACTTGTGCGCAATTCCATTGATATTTTGATCAATTAAATATGTTTGAACCAAATTAATAAACTGGAATAGTGGCTGGGATATATCAGCGAATGATTCCAGTGAATGCAGAGGCTGTCCTCCGGCATTTTAAGTGGCCAAAACATCCAGAAGTACGACATAGCACATAAATCAAACGAACAATCAATGACGGTATATGTCGCAATTAATTCAGTTTATACGAGATTGTTGACCATGCTATAGTAAAACATTTTTGTAAAACAACCCATTTCAGGTAAAAGCTGGAGCAGTTCAAAAGTAAACATCCTAAAGTTAATAATATTGCAATAATAATTACTTTTGATATATAGTAGGACATAAAACTTTCACCCGTTAATCAAGCGCCATACTTGTAGGAATATGACATTTGTCTTCTTACCATAAATGCGGCTATTAATCCACCATTATCAGCAACATTTTCATCCATCGTAAAGTTTCCATCCACCTGTTGAGACAGAAACAAACATATTATTTAATTCTGGTTATACGGTCTACGGTTATACGAGGATTTAATTGAATCGGTTTATCCGACTTTTGAGAACAAGTACAGATTAAAATCGACATTTATAATAGTGGTGACTTCAAGGTTTATCTTTAATTAGCCAATGACATTCGCACTCACAGGGAAATTCATTAAAACCTAACAGTGTTCGCGTACGTTCTATTAGATTTCATCTGTTTTGCATGCAAGGGCCATCTAGTCTCTCCAAAGTCAGCTAATAGCTACGAGTCCGGAACCCAGAAGGAGTTAGGGCAATTGACAAAAAGAGCATAAGAATTAGTTAGCATGTCCACGACACCAGTATGGCTATCCCGAGGTATGGATACCACGTAGATAGAATGCCAGCCAAATGTTGCTTAACCAATAAGACATTTGCCTGTATCGAGTTGCAAAACCTATGGGTTTCATCACAATTGCCAACCTGGTATGCAGTTTTGGCCAAAGACTTGAATTTAATTTCATTCCATTATTGTAAAATGACTTACGTGGTGAGAATTGTACTCAAATTGTTGATACTGTTTAATAAAGCACATGGTGTTGATGTTATAGTTTTGAGTGGTCCAATTCCCCCACCACGCGTGTAACTTCCCGATTTTATCAAACTGACTGCCTGCAAAAGACAATAAATGATTTGTTAACGTTGTCCAAAATGATAAATATGTATATAACAAAATACATTTGACAGCAGACGAGAAAAATCCATGAATCCCGATCTTCTCCAGCCTTGAGGAATTCTTTGGGGTTAGCACAGATCTACTAGTAGGCTTTGATTGGTCTTATGAGTTCTCACCATAAATACAAACGGTTACTACTGAAGAGAATGAGAAGGCTGTTAAAAGATACACTCAGTTTACAATAAGACTAATTTCAATCGGCCAGCATGTTTTTATCGTTTACCTACTTAAATATACAGATAGCCACAAACCCACATCACTGAGCTGGCTGGTGTCTTTCTGAATATGGACGCCTTTAATTTTAATACACAGGAGAAACATCGATTCATTATAGCCTGGCTATTTATTGCGGAAATATATACACCGTCCTCATATGTTAGTGAAATAGGCCTGCCGAATTGAAAACACCGCGTTAAAAAACAACCACTAAATCAAGATATTTTCAGGATACTGAATTAGCACATATCTGTGGGACTTGCAATCGACATAGAACTCTACTAAGTAAAGAATACAAACAAAACTTACCTAATTTATCAAAAGCATGCGTTATCTCGTGTCCAATTATCGAACCAAGAGCGCCAAAATTTAGAGCTCTGCAAATGAAAACAAATCTCGTGTTATCGGAATATTACTTGTACATTGCAAACAGAAACGGTTGATTGTGCACAACACATTTCAAATATTATTTATACTTGTACCAATAGCACAAAAAAATTGAAACCAACTTGCTGAGAAGATAATAGTTTCCATCAGTTAAACAACATCATTTTGTTTGCGGTTTACACTATAGTCTACAAACCGTATCAGGGTGATCAATATGGTTGAACCATTTATATAGTGTCATCATGTATAGATATTTTTACAATTTATTCAGAACCAGACCAGTGTCAAGATATCGTGGAGATCATGAATCAGTTGCTCGAAGCGTCACGCCATGATGAAGTCCTACCTCAAATCCGCTATTAGCAATTTAATCTGGTGTTAGTAATAGTCTTTCGAGCAACTGACTACAGAAGCCATTGTTAAAGCAACACTGATATAAGTCAAAGAATTGTAACAGACTTATACTGTCTTGCTGGACCCCTTGGTCGATTTTCAGAACACCTGTTGTGTTTAGTCTATTATGCAGACGAATATAAGTCGGTACCATATATATGTATATATTTTTGAAAAGCCTGAATACTCAGGATTACGAATATGTAAATGTGGTGAAAATCCAATGATTATTTTTTAAAATATTGCAAAATAAGTAAATGTCAATAGAAAAAAATAGACGTCATTTTTCAATGTAAATTTCTCGAAGTAAAATAACGATAAGACTCTATAAATTAGATGATCTAGTAGAATGGTCCTTTAACTAGTAAACCATGCCTCATTTTTTTTTAATTTTGCTTAGATCAATTACAGTGGATATTTTTGTCTAGTCTACCTTGAAAATTCTAATAAAAATGTAAAATATGACTTCCAGTAAACATTAAAAAAATGTAGGACGAACTTTAAAAAAATGAGTCACAGTTTACTCGATCCCATCATGCTCTTTAGAATGGTACAAATTTGATTTCTCTGCCATGAATAGTTTTCTAGAAATCCGCCATGGAAAATGCAGTGTCTGCTTAAAACTGAAGTGCCAAAAAAAGGCAATTACAGTTTTGCGACTTGTATACTTATTCATAGGGAAGATAAATTGTAGGCTAAAATTTAACTGTTTGTAAATAGAATTTTCATTTATTTTTTTCACTGACATATAGTTTAAATACCTAACTTTTAATGTAAGCGATACAAAAAAATAGTTCATTTTGAGCCCAAGGGGTCCAGCAATACCTTTAATACACTTTCATTGTGTGTAACATCTCGCAAGGATTTCAATAGTTTGCATATACGTAATCATGCTTTTATTTGTTTAATAACATCTATAGTTAAAGAGAGCTTCATTGCCTAGCACAGACCGTGGTTCCTTACATATGATAGCACCAATGGTGTTACATTACATACCTCTTCGGTAACTGTGGAAGTAAAGGTCGAATGATCAAAAACCCAATCGTAACATTTTTCCACGGAAGATGAATTGTGCATATCTGACCAGTTACCGGGCGTGGCGTTGTATACATTTGAAAATATAGAACATGATTCATACTCCTTGCTAGATGTCCTTGTTGGCCTAGGGATGTATTGATCGACCAAAGCTCGATGAGATTCATCTTGTACTTGAAAAGTGTCATTTTCTAAGCCGGGAATAGCACATCTGAAAAAAAAAAGAAAATGCTGTCAAAACGATCATCAGACAATTTCACAAGGTGAAGTCCCAAAACATCGGAGCAGAGTCATTACGGCAATACAACCTTCCTGATATCTCTCAGTGGTAACACTTTAAACCCTATCATGAATAAGTTTCTAAACATGTGACAGCATCCACCAAGATGAGAGCGCGGAGGGGAGGGGGTACGAGGTAACTTTGTTAATCAGGGACTTATACGTAAACCATCTTTCATGTCAAAGGCAAAAGATCGTTGTGTGACACATTTTTGTGCATTAACTGCATATGAGCGGAAGGGGGTTCATGTTCAAAATCTATACTATTTCAAATGATAAAAACTTAATAACTTACCTAAAGTTGGGAATAGCGCCAGAAAATACAACGCTAAATGTGTGAAATGCTGTTGGTAAAATTTGAATGCACATCAACAAATAGATACTCTTCTGATATTTCCCAAATTGACCTAGATGCTCCAAAAGTTCATCAAAATTAATCAAAGCATTTGGGTTCTCCATTTTAGTGGCTTCATTTAAAAGCAAGAGAACGAAATGCAGTTGCTAAAATGTAGGCAATTGCACAGAAGCCTGGGAATATTCCAATCGCAAACAGACTTTGGGGAACAAAGGTTAAGGTGGATATAGATAAACAGTATGCCACCATTGACCTTTTGGCACGACTGTTACTACGCTGGACAACTTTGGATAGAGACAGGAACACAGCATATAAACGGTGTCACTAGACGTCACTATGTCACATAGGCATGGCAACAATTTTAGACCAAGACCTATCAAGAACAGTTAGGATGTAAATAAAACCCCAACGCAGCATTCGTGGTTTATTCTATTTAAATGTGATTCTGTTAATTTTCATCCCCATCTTTTTGTTAATAAGAAATAATGGCATGAGAGTGTAATTTAAGTAAAATGGAGGCGAGGTTACATCGGTGTCCCACTACATAGGTTATCTCCGGGAATCAACCTAACCTACTGCCCTACTAGTGAAGATACTCGACTAGTCAACTAATACCGTGTCCTAAAAGAAGGCTGTTTACTAAAAGTATGCAACGTCCTATTGTCCCATATCAACAGCATTGTGGGTTTTTGGTCAGCACCAACGATTCATGTGAAGTAGACGGCTCAGTATGACTAGCCGTTTTATCACTTCTATCTTTATTATACATATGTTAAATTCTTTTTCACAGATGTAAAATTATTTTTCACTTATTTAAAAAAAATGGCATTATTTTACATATGTCAAATAGATTCCACAACTGTGAAATAAATATCTATTTTATGTATGTTGAAAAGAATTTCACATCTGTGAAAAATAATTTCACATATGTGGTTGTTTGTTTGTTTGTTGGTTTGATTGGGGTTTAACGTCGTACTCAAGGGTATTTCACTTATATGACGACGAATTGTCAACTTCACACTGTTCCTTGCCCTAGTATGGTGGAAAACCGAGAGGAAACCTCGTAAAAACCACCCCACGCGATTGCCGGAGCCACATCTTGTGACTCACTCATATACCTGAGGATCGACAGATGGACTCGATTCTATAAACGGTAAATCGAAGTAGGCGTTAAAAAGCGCGCTCGCTAACCACAACGCCACGGCCGCGGGCCTCACATATGTGAAATGAATATTTATTTTACATATGCTTACAAGAATTTCACTTATGTGAAAAACAATTCTACATAAACGACAAAGAATTCGACAAATGTAAAAAAAAAACGTTTATTTTACATTTGTAGAAATCTTTTTCACTCGTGTAAAATAAAAAGGTGAGAACATTAATGTGTTTCCATGGCCATCAAGATCGCCAGATCTTAACCCTATTGAGCATCTTTGGGACGAAATGGACAGACGTTTAGGCCAGCGTAACCCAGCGCCTCAGACGCTTCCGCAACTGTCCCATGCACTGCATGGAGAATGAGTTAGGATTCCACGTGCCCGAGTTCAAAGACTCATTCAGTCTATGCCAAGGAGGTGTCGCGCAGTGATTGCAGCTCATGGTGGCCACACAAGGTTCTAACTTCAGCGCCCTCGTGCGGCGCTTTTCGGTGACGAATACGCCTCCGCTGCCGTCGGTCCATAACGAAAACATTACCACATACTTGTACCAACTTTAACTGTGCTACCCCCAAAAATTACTGAATTATCCTGCTTTGTATCAAATAGATAATTCTGGTAATATTTCGCCTATGCGTTTCTTGTTTGGCAGAGTATATGTCTTCTGTGTTTCACAAGCATTTGCCATGTGCTCGCGAAGAATAAATCAGCGAAACTACATTTTTTTTATAGTCCTACAATTGCGACAGAAACCGAAGGGTGCATTACTATGTCTGATTCATCGGGAAAATAAACTGATGTAAACCAAAATAAAAATACTGAATAATAATAACCCGTCGTCGGATAAAATATTCACTTTAAATTTGTCACCGTAATAGGTATTTTTCAGAATAGAAAGTATTGTTTTGTGTTTTAGCCGATGTAAGACTGTGAGACTGTAAATATATATATATAAACGTTGTGGTTATTTTGCGAGTGCACTTTCTAAAGCCTACTTCGATGTACCATTCACGGGATCGAGTCCATCTGTCAACCCTCAGGTATATGGGTTAGTCACAAAATGTGGCTCCTGCAATCGTTGGGGTGGTTTTTACTAGGTTTCCTCTCGGTTTTCCACCGTAAGAAGGCAAGGAACAGTGTGGAATGGACAATCCCTCTTCATATCAGTGAAATATCCTCGAGTACGACGGTAAACCCCTGCCAAACAAACAAACCTATCGTATTTGCATTCGTTTGCGTTCACAAGGCGATAGGAGCCTAACAAAGTTGGATACGGCCCCATGGTATTGGGCAGAAATTGATTCTCATTGGTTGTGATAAGTGGAACTCTTTTGTACATATGTAAAATAAAAGTTTATTTTACATTGAGTGAAATTCTTTTCCACATATGTGAAATAGACTGATCTTTGTGTTTTATTTTACTTATGTGAAAAAGAATTTCACATTTGTAAAATATATTTTTTAATATAAGTAAAAACGAATCTCACATATGTGAAAAACAAATTGTACATAAGTAAAATATAGCAGAACTAATTCGACACATGTAGAATAAACGTAGAAGTGATAGCTCACAAGACTTTACGCTTGTCTGTTCCACGCGTATACAATTTCAGAAACGACTGTGCATTTACACTAAATGTGTTTACACTAAACGTGCGTTTGGATGAAACACAATTGTTACGAGTAGATCGCGGTTGTTCCATCTCATTCACTGTTTTAAAGTATTTGATCCAAACACAAACTGAAAACAATAATTGTTAACGGAAATGTTAAATGTGGTTGTGTTTTGTATTTAACTAACTTTCCCATGGTACCTCAGCCGAGTTATGATATTCAAAGTAAGAATCCGCATTGTAATTTATATGTAAGCTTGAGGGTGCTAGCCGTAAGAAGGCATATCATTTAACATCCTTGCCTTTGAGGTGATGCAACGTCTCATTCATCTAGTTGATAGACTTCGGACTATATTAAATGGAGTACCAAAGATACATAGGACTTATTCTATATCGGTATTTCTAAATTAAAAACATCTGACTGACTACACCGTTTTAACTAAATTTGATAAACATGTATTACAGAGACGTATAAAAGAAACAAAATGTGCTAAAATTCGCGCAAATAAGATTGACTAGCTAACAAAACAGAAATCAGTACTGAGTGCACGTGTAACTTCTATGGCGAGGTTTGCTGGGAAGATTGATCACGAGAACGGGGGGAAACAATGAAATATAATAATCGTTTCTTATAATGCGTGTGGCAATTTTATTGATTTCCAGCTACGTTGCAGCTGAGAATGTGCAAATTCGTTGCGTAGCCTACATCCGGGAACATATTTCTAAGTGTTTATTTAGGTGTCACGGAGTTAAATAAGAGTGTATGAGATCGCTAAATCTGGCATCAGTGTGATATTAACAGCGCAACACTTCAGCTTTGTATAATGTCAACTGATAAGGCTGATCATATTTCCTTGATGTGCTCTACATTTAGTTAAGAAAGTTCGTGACCTAAGGAGCATTATTATCTTGTAACGAAACAGTCTTAACAGATGCAATGGATATGTTATATTTGTCATTGTACGAATTCCAAAGTCTGAAATGGACCACCATATCCCAGATATGTTCTTAATTTGTGCGAATGGTAACCCAAAAAACGTGGGTATAGTTACCGCTAAGCCACGGCCCCCCCAGAACTAAATAGAAATAAGCCGCCTATCTGTGTTTGATGTCTTTGTATTGTCCTGTAAGATTGTGTATTTGTCCCTTGATGTCCTCGTTTCTTTCTGTTTGTGCCGAGGATGGTTTCCTTCGTCCACTGTCCTGCCACGACGTCAAGTGGGTCAAACATTAAGTACGGCGTTAAATCGCAATCAAATAAACAAACCCTGTTTCCACTGTACCTTCTGGTCGAAATGATCCCTTAAAACCTAGGATTTTAAGGCAGTATAACTAACGAGGGCACCCATGTAAGCCACAGGGGAACTGGATATTAGCCTGATTCGATGTAATTTATAATGGAGTAGTATAGACAAGGGGGGTTCTGGACCACCTGCT
>JAVFBX010024091.1:0-18096 GCA_034783855.1 Mopalia kennerleyi | reverse complement strand
GGACAATCTGTCGTCATATAAGTGAAATACCCTTGAGTACGACGTTAAACCCCAATCAAACAAACAAACAAACAATCATTATTATGCTGCATACACAAGAATATATAGACAGGTAACTTGTATCTATATTTAATGGATTAAACTTGATTTAATGTATTTAACTTGTAACTGTATTCAATGTATTTAATACGCCTTATTTATGAGAGTGTCAGTAGACTGAGAAGAAATATCAGGTATAGAAAGTTTCCCTTTTCATTCGTGGATTCTGTTCAAATCTCTAACGTTTAGCCTCTCGTCTGAGCGTGTGCGCCGCCGGTTCACCTAGACATGTACTGCATGCATGACGTGTCGGCTTGGAGAACGGGTTCCTCGTGTCGGGGTGTAGACGTGGCCATATTTCGTAAGTGCCAAATATCCCGGGAAAATTTTCCATAAGAAAAATAATAAGGTCTAGTCCAGCGAATTTGCAGATTTTACACTAATGTATAGTTCAATGATTTTAAGAGTAGGTTCACCATCAAACTCTGCCCAGGGGGTTATTATAAATGAAATCATCCAACTCATCGCTTGAGTGGTCGACTCAGACACCTGTCCTTTCCGCCATAATAGCGGATACATGATAGTTATATACATGACATATGCATGACAACTATATTCACAACATATGCATGACAACTGCACATGTGGAAGGCCAAAGGCTGAAGACAATAGATTCAGCACGTTTGGTTGGAGAGTTGTTTGAAATTGAGAAGTACCACTTTACAAACCTGTTTGGTTTTAGCTTTTTTTTAATACATGAAATCTGTTTGAGTACCTATTTTACTTCTCGCATGCTTACACTTTATAACTGCGAATTTTGTCTATAACTTGATTTATGTACACACACCAGGCGATCGTGGTCACCTCACAAATTTATCATGATTTTATCCAAAGGTTAAGAATTTGTGATACACTTAAGCGATTTCTTCCACAGACATACAGAGTACAACTAACTTATTGGCGTGTGGCGCCCTCAAAAGATGGTATAACCATGGGGGATAACTCTCCTAGTTTGTCTGAAGAAATAGACGAGGACGGCGGAGGAAATTTCATTTACCATAACCCTTCACTGGAATATCCAGGTCATGTCAAGGTATGTTATTTCACGAAAATTGTCGTACATTCAATCTGTGGTATCGTTTCAACGTGTCATTGTTCAGCCAAAAATATTTAGGTCTAGCTGACTTTGCTGGCGGCCTGGTTCAGTGGCTGGCGTGACTGCCTACTGATCATTCTTTGGTGTACTGACAACCGCTCACTAGCTTGGGACGTCGGTCGACCTCAGGTATAATTAGAGGTGAGGGGGGGGGAGGGGGGGGGGGGGGCCAAGGGCTGGTACGAGGTCTTAGTAAGGCATAGTTTGAAGTGGACAATTCGTCGTAATATATGAGAAACATCCTGAGCACGAAGTTACTCCAACCAAACAAACAAACTTCATATTCGATATGCAGATATTCTTGCTACCATTCGTAATTTGTTCCTATTGTTTATTTTATATTGAAGTGTATTGATTCTGTCTACATCAGTGTATATTCATCTTCTTACAGCGATGCCATGTGCTAGTTTG
Source organism: Mopalia kennerleyi (assembly GCA_034783855.1). Lineage (NCBI taxonomy): Eukaryota > Metazoa > Mollusca > Polyplacophora > Chitonida > Mopaliidae > Mopalia > Mopalia kennerleyi. The sequence continues at coordinate 16,490 of JAVFBX010024091.1, read as the reverse complement.
GATAATATTTTTTTTAGGATGTGTAACTGCTTTATATTTACGTCGACGACGGTTCTTCTTGCTAGATTGCTATACACAGAGGACCGGAAGCTGACCCAGAATCCCCAGATGTACATTCCCAAAGTCTATACTTAAGTCGTCTGACAAGATACGTCCAAGATCATTTTCCTCTTGTTGTTGGTGATCGACCAAGTATTACAGAACCCTGTTTTTACACGGTAACTCATGTTATGTTAAGTCACCAGATATCATCCACCGGTCCTTCCCTGTCCATTAGCTAATACAAATTTGTGGCATACCTCGTGTGTCAGTTAGCTTTTGTGTTATTAAGAAAACGCGTTCTATTTTAGTGGGAAAGTTGGAAAGGGAGGTAATTAAACCCTTGCAAGGTGATTCTCTGACGTCACAACACTCGGGATAATGGCGCTTAGAAACCACTTGCAATGGCAGTAAAGTGGGCTCTCTTGACATTACGAGACTCCCATTGAATGGAGAGAAACCATGGACTGCAATATCAGAATTGCTTAAAACAGCTTTCTTACTAAATAAATTTGCGTCCAAGGCCCTATTATCCCATCCATTGGCATCCGAGGTTTCGACCGTTTACGGAACCCGAAACGGAATTCAACAGAGGATATTTTACTAACTGTAACACAGCAACACGTGTTTTTATAAAGCTGACCAAGCTAGCCAGAGGTTCCATTTCGTTTCTCTGTGGGGGCAACCAACATTTTCTTTCTCTGCATTAAACATATAACGATACTCTTGTAACCGTTTCTTGTCTTACATGTACAGTAGATTCAGCCAAGTTGTGCCGTCGTGTTCGTTTGTTTTCCCGAACGATAGTGATACGCTCTGCCGCCATGATTATCAGACTTGCGTCAGAAGCTTTGTGGAATTAGCCACTTGCCATTTTTGTTAAAGCTAAAAGCATATAAATACATTTGGCTGTTTCTATGCCGTAACCAAATTCTGGATGAAATCCGTGGGCTGTTGAAAAGATAGTTTGATAAAGGTCAACTGCCGGATGACCACAACTGAACGTATAAACCTATCTGGTTTGCAGCTATGGCCTGAGATTTTGTTGACATGTCAATTTCCATTTATCAAAAGGCAATTGTGCGACGCCATCCTGTTATAATTTCCAAGCCCAAATTGGAAGAAAGTAATTATAACTTGCATAGGCAGTAGGCGATTGTCAAGAAACTTAGGGATTATAAATAATATTAAAGATTAACTTATCTTTGAAAAACTTTATTATAATTATATCATTATATTATTCTATGTTTTACAGTTACATAAGTTACTGTAATGTTGTTTGGGGGAACACTTTTAAAACTCATCTGGCTCCTCTGATAATACAAAGAAAACGTCTAACAAGAATTATCTTAAATAGACCTAGACTGGAATCAACCACTTTTTCCTCGATTTCTATTAGTTCTCCTTACTAACATCAACGACTACCTCACCTACAATTTGTTCATAAAACGCTCGTTCACCCAGAATTATCTCCCCTTATCTTCCGCGATTATTTCTCCCCAATTACTCATACCTACAACACCCGCCAGCATTCTGTTAATTTGTAGTGCCCACGACCACGCACTAAATCCAAGCAACATTCAGTTTCTACAAAAGGCCCTTCTTTTCATCTTTTCTTGTTGTATCCTTTGTTGCATTATGTAAGTATTTTTTGCAATACTTTAAAATGTGTAGCAAACAAAAATAACTTATTTACTATAAAAACTCTTCAAATGTTTACTTTATATTCTGTGCATACAGAACAAGTGACTCATATTATATTTCATTACTTGGTGCATATATAACAGTAGCACTAATTAAGCGTTTTATCAAATTTATTTTGCTCAAAGGAAGGAGACTTGTTAATATTTGGCACCTACTTCTTCAACCGTAAATGATTTTTTTTTACTGATGTATATACGTTTAATTGCTACTTTTATTATCACAATTACTTGTCACGCTTATAACATTACCTGTATACTAAAATTGGGATAGATCAATCCCAATTGGGTTTTAATCCCGCCTCACAAGTTATACAAAACTGTGAATTTGGTATCAAATTATAATTGGTGAATAAAAATTCAATTCAATTCGATGTAACATGACAAAGTAACTAGTAATTGAATCGTACGGTACAATTACTGGTTTCTATGTAGCTTTTGTCTGTTGGGAAACCTAGTCACTTAAACGGAAAATTGGGCGTATCTTTATAAAATGGCGGCTTTAGTCAAATGCTATCTATTATATGTATATAGATGACCCCGGACCATAATTTTGTCTTGGACCACCATCCTGTCTGGAATAACATTGTGATAGGTGCTGGATTTTCAGGTAATGTAAAATTGTACATTTAAGTGTTTCTCTACACTGTAATCAGGAGGCATGTGAATGCTGATAAAACACTCGTCATCGTTCTACCGTAAGCATTTGTAGCTCAGATAGTTACAGCGCTGGTAATATAACGAGAGATGTTCAAATTCACGGGAAAACAAGCACAACATGTCTGCCTCTACAATAAAAACAAAATAATAAAGTGATTTCCCAAACATATCAAGTAAATAATAATTATACTATATTTTGATAAATTGTGATGAAAATTCGGCTCTTTGTGGCTCAGTCGGTTAGAGGGCAAGCCCTGCTAGTCAAACCCGTGTTCGAATCCTAGTTGAGGAAAGCACATTTCTGTTTCTACAATAAAAACAATATAATGAAGTGATTATCCAAACATATCCATTAAATAATAATTTAACTATCTTTTGATAAATTGTGGTGAAAATTCGGCGTCGTACTACCCTGAGCTCATTGGCCGGTTGTTCAAAGCTTCGTTAGCCTAACAGCCAGTTAGATTACGTCGCGTCATAAAAAAAGTGGACGTTACGTCTTAATAGAAATTCTTTGTTACGCAACGTCATCTAACGGATCGTCAACTCAACTGAGCTTTGAGCAACCGGCCCCTGAGATGGTTAGGGTTAGCCCTGCTATAACAATAATAATAATCTTTATTGATGATCAGTATGTGAGGCCACAGGCCCGAATACGTGCATGTGTATAGTTGTACATACATGGAGACAGTATGGATATGTATTTAACATGTTCCTTGTCGGACATATTTCCAGTAATTAATTATTTAATTATCTAGCAGATAGTCTTGCATGCCAAAACCGAGTTCTATTCCCGGTGGAGGGAAGCACATTTCTTTTCCTACAATAAAAAGAATATACTGAAGTGATTATTCAAACATAATAATAATGTTATTTTATGTAAAATTGTGTTTATTGGCAGGTCATGGGTTTAAAATGGCGCCTGTGGTTGGACAAGTTTTGGGGGAACTTGCTTTAGGGGAACCACCATCCTACGATCTGACACCATTCAAAATAAGACGATTTCCTGCAAACAAATCTGCCCTTTGATAAGTAAATGTTGAATGAAGCTGAGAAAATCATAACACTTTGTATAAATAATCAGAAATCGGGTAATGCGAATTTTAATTTTTAAAAAAGAGTCAAGACAAATTTAATTCAGAATGTTTATATATTTCTAAAAAGCAATCCCACTGGCACAGGGATAGAGAATAATTAAAATGTTCTATGTTCTAAACGGACAGCATTACGTCATGGAACGATTTTCTTTTCAAGGGAGGTAATTTGGATATCCCACATATTCAAACTGGCGGTATCAGCAGCTGTAGATGTATGTGTAAACTGCTAACAGTTTGGAAGAGATGTGTACATTTTGTAAACACCTGGAAACTGTTGTATTTGTATTTGAATTACATCTTTGTTTGTTTGTATGTATGGATTTAGCGTCGTACTTATAAAGGTTAAAGAGTGTTCTTGCCTGTTCTAACCTTTTTACACTTCACTTTCATTTTCTCTGGATTTTACGTTATATTATTGATAGTCTTGTCTGCTTAAACGATCACTGATGGCTCGTTTGCATTGATTCATTTATGGACCCCCACATCAGATGTAGCGTAATCACAACGCCCAAATACACGTACACGCCATAACAGTTGATACGGGGAGATAGGCTAAAGGTGCAGTATCACGGTGCGATTTGTAGTTGCGACTTCAGGGGCTTCCCCTTATTTGCGGCATTTTGATTGGTGGACAAAATAATACTGAACGAGCGACCAATGAAAATGCAAGAAATGAGGGGAATCCCCCAAAGTCGTTACTACAAATCGTACTGTGAGAATGCACCTTAAGCAGACATTCATCCCGTAACGTTTTTACAGTACTTAATTAGTCAAAATCTACAGGTCATCTTGTAATTAAACTTGTACTTTACCCGTAACTAGAACGATGTCCTCATTAGGAAATAGTTTCTTATTTTCAACCAATAGACTATTGCTTTTTCATTTTTACTTATGTATGCTAATTTAATACCCTCTATTATAAAAACTTTGTTCTCAGTAATATCACTACTGAAGATGTTTTAAATAAACCGAAATATATATTCAGCATAAATTGTTTATCCGTATGGAGTTATCACCTTTTTGTTAAAGTGGCTCGCGTTAGCAACAGGTCGGTAATAACACAATGATACTATTGAGGAGCCCCCTACTATAAGTGTCTTCGACAATCATTTGAAAGAAACATGCTTTTAGACACAATGCAGCTTACTACGAAGTGTCGCTTGGAGATAAAAGAAAGCTTATGTTAGCAGACATTTATAAAAGAGCAAAGTCACAACTCCGAAGAACGATAAACATACATGTCTTGTTTATCGTTATTCGGAGTTGTGACTTTGGTCTTTTATGCTAAACTACTCAGTGGAAATCACAGACATTTATCATCCAGCTGAAGATACACGAAGTAGCCTAAAGTCAGGATGGAACAAAATCATTACAAAATTCACAAACCTTATCAATCTTAACAATCATCTGTGAACCCAATGGCAGATTAGATTCGTTTGTAACCTTACAAAAATCCAAACAATGGGTCTTTTCGTTTTCACGATATTATCGTTTTTTGAGATAACACTTTCTTAAGACACAACACTCGTTCATTGTTGTTGTCTTAGTCTGAGAGTTTGTTGAATCTGGGATATAGTATAGCTCAGGTTTAAGGTCTTGCTGGACCTCTTGGGCTGAAAATGAACCAAATGTTTTTTTATCGCTTAGATTAAAAGTTAGGTATTCAAATTATATGTCGGTGAAAAATATAAATCGAAATACTATTTACAAACAGTTCAATTTAAGCCTATAATTTAGCTTCCCCGTGAACAAGTATACAAGTATACTAGTTCAAGGACTATTCTACTAGGTCAACTGATCTATTGAGTTTTATCGTTATTGCACTTCGAGAAATAAAACTTGAAAATTTCCGTCTATTTTTTCCTGTAGACATTTATTATTTTGCAATATTTTTAGCAGAATACAGAAAATGGACAAAAGATTTTAAACTGATATGCGCTAAATTAGAGCATGTAACATGTCTTTTTTTGTTTTGGGTGTGTTTCGTGCCTAGTAAAGACAAGAGGTCGGCGTCTCTGGGGCAACACGTAATTTGGACCATCTTTACATCTTTGACTATTCAGTCCTTGTAAACCGTTTCACCTGTATTTCGTACTTATATTCACCGAAATAAGCATTATACCTAAACAAAACGCTCCTGGTAAAACATATTTTAAACACAGCGTCTCGCCTGAGTGAAGAGTAACCTTCTTGACTAGTTATGTGCTAAACATAAACTTAAACCTCGGATGTAATATTGATAACAACAGCCACCGAAAGAAATGCTTTAGACGATTTAAAATATGACTAAGATGTTAAGAACCAGGCTATCATGTATTATATGTTTCTAAAGAAATACAATAACCGGCACAGGATGTCGATTAATAAAAACCGACGAACCATGTCATGTTCTAGATAAACTCCCTGAGACTAGTTTTCAAATAGATCTTAATATCGAGTTGTTATGGGTAACATACAGACATCTCGAGAGAAAATCATTACTATAATTCATAAATATATGTATACCGTACAATTTCGAAACCAGGGGACACAAACAAGCAATATTTCTGTGCATTTAAAATGTATATATCAATGAGAGTTGAATTATAACATGAGATGGTTCATCAGTTCTTAGGTTTTAACCGACATCACTTTGATTAATTTTTGGAAATATATATCTTATATAAATAAAGAGAAAAATTTGCTTGCCTCTACCTGGCTTTGAACTGGTGACCTTTGGGTTACACATGTCATACTTTATTGAATATCCTGCTTCTCATAGGCGGCACTACAGGTAACAGCATATAGATTGATGTATTTATACGCATAACATTGATCAAATGCGTTCCGGTTGAATTCCCTTGTTTTATTGATTTGAATATTTGATACGCAAATCGAATGAAAAAAGAATCAAATGTCACAGTAAAATTGTCAGATATGTGATAATGGTAATGCTACAACACTTTGCAAAATTGCGATATTATTTCCATGTTAGGCCATGATTGAAATTGTTTTAAAATTTAATTATTTAACTATCGCAGGATATGGAGCGTAATTGATCTCCAATAGGCAATGTGTGCACTGGCAGGCCTACATGTATACTGTCCTATATAAGTTCTAATTAAATCGGTATCAATAGGAATTCGTTACTGTTCTACTATCGTTATGCAACAAGACACGATATTAAAGTGATAGAATCGGCAAGCGGAATACCAGTTGGTAAATTATATTCCACTAGTTATAATCCCAAATTTATAATTTGAGATTAATTTTAAAACTTACAATATATTGACGTTCTAAAACGTTCTCCCAGTCTTATTGAACGTTTGTAATCATTGATGCCGAAGACAAACGGAACACATAAGTTGGTCATTGACATTAAAACGTGTACAGCTTTAACCCTATATACACCTTTGTGATTTTGTCGTGAAGATGTGCTACGTATTGTTACGATTTTGTTCCAAAGCTGTGCCCTGTCCACTTTGCCCAATTCTGTTCCCGACTTTAACATGACGGTGCAGTTATCCAAGAAATGTCTGTGTCGATTTCACTAACTTGCTAAAATACATCAAAACTTGCCAAGTTTCGTCTGCAGGTGTTAATGTAACGTTTCTACGTCATTTAGAACGTGTCATAATTTGATTGACAGCTCGTTCGAACATTTCAATAAGACATTCCGGGATACTGCATTTTTGTCAGAGTGACCGTGTGTCTACAAGACACGTGTTCCACTCTTGCATCTCAGGTTTTGTTCTTTTCCGTTGTTTAAATGCTTTATGGTCTATTATTTTAAATCCACACAAAAACCGTCTTTCGGACAAATTGAACTTTTAAAGACATTTTGTAAACTAAATTAAAAGTAATATAAAATTCACTGTTAAGAACAAAGCATAACAGTATCTTGGCTAGCCTATCAAAATATATCACGGATATCTATTTTCATGATTGGCATATTTATCAGATATTAAAGAAATATTTCAGAATTTTATTTCAATTTATACTAAATCAAACATTTTTCAGCGAAATAATCAATCTGTAAATGTAAATTTGTACATTTGATATCTGACAAATCATATGTTTTACTGCTAATCAGCCAACATGCTTGTTCTGAGATGTTCACGGTAAAGCATTGATACTGGATGCTGGCTTAAAGTGAAACATGCGTGTGTTTCCAATATAGTCCAAGTTACATGACGGATACCTGGTTCCGAGATAATTCATGCTGTGATTTATAAGAGCAAGCGGTCGATACAGGGAGGGGATATCCTTAGAACCGATTTAAATAAGATTGTAAAGAGCCAGTTAAAAAGCTACGCCGCGTAAAGAATGAATAATTTGGCGTTAGTGGGCCACCATATCGTGTCTGCCACACAAGCGGCTTACCTGACACTGTGTCACTTAGTTTCAACAAATGTGCGAGGTTATCCCAAATTATCACAGGATATTGGCAAGATCAGGTCATTCTGTCTGAAATCAAATAGTTTCTCGTGGGGACTTTGCACGCATATCCTCCGTGCTAACGTCTAACCTGGCCAGGTGTTGTTTGTAATATAGACAAGTGAGAAGAGAGAATTAGTTGTGTTACATACACACCTGTATATGTTTGTTTGTCTGTAGGGGATATTTACATTCTCCGTCCTGATATGACACGGATAACATTCATGTTTCATTATGGCGCTTTAAGCTCGAACATCAAACAGCTATTTAATGTAACACAGATATAGGCTACTTTTATTTTACCAATACAGGATTATAGGGATCATTTTTTTTAAAAATGTACCTATAGTTAAATTAATGGAACCTATCTTGGAACTGTCATAATAGACCTATATTGTTTCGTGCATACAGTTGAACAACTGTATTTCCAAATTCCCACATTCCTATGTATAGAACTATTTGTGATCCGCCCTGATAATTAATAACGGAAACCTGGACGTGAAATAGTAGAATTGGGGGCCACCTGTTCACACAAATCCACATACGAGTGTGTTCAGAAATGAACTCAGCACAGGGACAAGTGTGCAGCGTGTTCCTCTAAGTCCCACTCAATGGAGTGCTGAATGCCACAGCTGAGAGTCGTTCATAACCACGGGCTTCCCACACAAACAAACTGGCGTGCATCAGACAGCTTACAATGTCTACATAAGCACGTACACGAACATTAATAATCCGAAATCCAGTAGACCAAAGTCTTATCATAGATATAACATGACGCGCGTGTTACTGATAGTTGTTTAATAAATTCAGAGCATAGCCACTTCATCTAATAAAATAATTTTTTCATCCAGAGTAGGCCTACACTATAAGGAAAAACAATTGAAGACATTATTTTTTTCTGCTAACCGTATTTTGTCATTTTCTTGCTTCTTTGATGTTTGTTTACTCACATTTTACATTGTTACGGACTGGGGGACCATTTAATGAGCTTGTATCACTTTTCAGTACACAAGCACTGATACCACAAAGGGCATGCGTGGATCAAACCGCAAATGGACTGCAATCACTGACAGGCCTTACGTTATCAATTAAACCAGTAGCAAACAATTTTTGACGTAAAAAAGAGGAAATGAAAACACCAGACTTATTAGTCTTACACTATCAACATCATGCAATCGGGATTGTGGTTGATCTTTTATAACGTTATTGATTAAATGTATTTCCATAGGGAATTGAGTTTTAACCCAGCGTGCTTTTTTATTTCTCACAGCAACGAAGAATGGCCTTACAAAATGTGAACAAGAACGAGTGGATGCCGTAGCGGTGGCTAGACGCCCCACGGTCGGCATCTTTATCCCCTCGTGCAATACAGACGGTACCTATGCCGAGATCCAATGCCACTCGGCCACAGGTTATTGTTGGTGTGCTACAAAACACGGCAAACCCATCTCGGGAACATCGCTTAGTGAGAAAAAACCAGACTGCTCAGGTAATTTAAACATGTATTAACGTAAATTTAGGTACATGACTGTTCTTTTCCAAAACTTTTACCACACGTGAATTAATTTAATTTAAACCTTTTTAAAAAATTCAAATGTAAATTTAATTCGGTAAGCGCACATAATGTGTTTTGTATTTGCCCTTTGAGTTAATCAACACAATGATAGGGGAAGGGGCAACAATGGAATGTATTTCTTTCTGTGGTAGATAAAGGAGGGAGGAGTGGGGAGGGGGGGGGGGGGAGACATATTGGAATTGTTGTCATCGCAGAGTTACGAAAAGACCCATAGTGATGCTCTTGTTCGATATGGCATCCGTTTGCCGTTAATTGGCGCTAGGTTTGTGATACCATGCTGAGCTTTGATTATGTTGATTTTTCTGAGCTACGATACAAACGGCTTGGGGGAGGGGAGTATAATATAATATGACACTGGACACATTGTTGTTGCGTTTCCAATGCTAAAGTACAAAAAATATTGTATGTTTGTTTTCAGCAAAACCTAAGAACATCCGAGGGATAAAAAAAGGTAAACGAAGAGGTAAGACACTTAGACCAGTTCGACGACAGGAAAAAGTCTCGTACTGAATTTGAATAAAATTGCATCACAATAAACCAGACGTAATGGGTCAACAGTATTTTCGTTAGTTTAACATAGCCCTTCCTTAGTTTGAACAGATTCTGCTTTAGAACATTCTGCAGACAAAAACCCGTCCAGGAATCAAAGTCATGACCCTCAGAGTATAAGGCTTTCCCGAACTCCATTTTGTTCAAACTACAAAAACTGTTATCTAAAAATAGCGAAAATACTATTCATATTCGTTTTCTAAAATTAATCAACGATTAAGTTTAAATTTGATTCAGATTTTTAACAAAATACAATGGTTGACATCATCATTCTTTGAACGATATCAGCCTCTTGAATTCTATGTCAACAAAAACAGTTTTGATGTTCTTTATAGGTATAATACAGTTACTTGAGGAATAGCAGTATCAAACCCCTAATACAAAACCCTTGTCATATAAGTGAAATACCCTACACACGGCGTAAAACAGCAACTGTTATGGCCTTATAATGAGGCCTATACAGAATTACCCCTAACCCCCACCCCTACCTATTGCAGTAGTCTGATTGACGGAGTATGAGGCCTATATACCCCTAACCCCCACCCCTCCCTATTGCAATAGTCTGATTGACGGAGTATGAGGCCTATATATAACTCACTGGAGTCAGCATAACAAAGTAGAGATCCAAATGAAAAGGCGAACTGCTTAACCATATTACAACCATTTAGTGAACATTCACACCATACTGAATATATCCTATTTTTAACCACTCGTTGACTTTAATTAGTCCCGTTTTCAGGGTATACACAGTGAATATTTTATATAGATAACATTTCATTATTAATCTTGCCTCTCTTATTTCCAGGTTGCAGTCCCACCGACCGTTCAGAGTTCAATGCACGTCTCATAGCAGTGTTTACCGAGGAGTACAACAGAATAGTCAATACATCTCTACAACCAACAGATAGTAAGTTTTTTCATAGATTTCACGCCCTGGTTCAGTGGTTAGCGTATCGTACTCCTTATTCGTCATCGACGAACCACTAACACGATTGAGTCTCTTTGTCAGCATCAGGTATATGGTAGTAGACGACCGGTGTCTGAGCGGTCTAGGCGGCCGGCATTTACTGCTGGTGGTTGGGTGCCTAGCTCCAAAGGTAAATTGGGTTCGACCCCCGGGCGGGTTTCAGCTTGCACACTATTCTGAAATAGAATCTGTTCAAACTAAGAATTTGTTATCCCGAAATAATGGAAATGCAGCCTGGGTAAGGGATGTTATAAAGTCTTTTGGCTGTGTTTTACAAGTTGGTTGTAGCATACTTAATTAAAGGGCTTCGATTTGTGATGGCTTGTAGTCATATGTACAGTTTTCTGTTTAACTCTATCCCGATCATCTGGTACATTTAAGATATTTGCTGTATTACCAGTTAACGTTTCTCTCGTTACTTGTCAAAATAGGACGAATTGAACTCTGTACAAAAAATGTTCAAATTGTAGGACTCTACTTCTGAAGAAATTCACAGCATCTTTTTTATTGAAGCACATAGTTTTCTGAGAATATCATCACAGATCCCATTTGCTGGTTTTGTGACAATAGGTATAAACATTTTGAGACTTTTAATATATAACAAAATATTGTTTCTTTCAGGTCAGCCTAAGAGTACGACTGATTCAGTTTTGGATACACCGGAGAAAAGAGTCGCAGATTGGAAATTCTCACAACTGGACAAAAATTCCGATAACAAATTGAGAAAAAAAGAAGTGCGATCGTTAAAAAGAATGGTGAAAAAATTAATAAAACCGCGTACATGTGCTAAAAATTTTGTGAATTTCTGTGATTTGGACCAGGATAGTAAAATAATACCTCGAGAGTGGACGCTGTGTTTGGGGGTCACTATCAATAGTAAGTTGCGTTTCTTAATAACTTAAATACCTCAACTATGTCATATTAAATTAGATTTATTTTTTAATACTTTACTAATCAACTTGCTGGTAAGTTTTCTAAATATGGTATTCTTTAAAATTCAGTTAGTTTTGGACTTTTTTTCCTAGGACCAACATACATTATGCTTATCAAGATATTGAAAAAAGATACATGTCATCTAGAATGGCGTCCAAAATATTGAACAAGTAGGATACAGAATGGGTTCAATAATTCAAATGCTTGGTTCCAAATGTCACCGATTATCGATTAAGACATTTCGCCATGAAATAAGTTATTTAGTTCCAACGAGAGATTGATTGATTGATTTATCGGTGTTTTACGTCGTGCTTAAGGGCATTTCACTTATACGACGGCCGTGTATTCCAACAATAATTGACAATAGCACAACCAAGATGTAAAGACAGCATTGCTACTCTTCAAACAAACTGCCATTAGCCAGGGAGCAAAGGAGACTGTAATCCAAAATACCAGCACATTAATTGGTTTGCATTTCAACAAAGTTTGTCTTGGTCAGATATGGGCTGTGCCTTTTGTTGGGCATGGCAGTTTTATAAGTTATATAAATTTTAATAATTAACTTATTATTGTGTTTGTATTTGATAATAATATACATCTGTTACAGGTTATTGGAAGAAATTTTAATCGATATTGGAATCGTTTTAAGATTTACCGAATCTAATATCGATTAAAGTTTTGGCAAAACTGTTATATTGTCGTTATCAGAGTTCTCCAGCAATCAGTTCAATATGCAATAGTATGTTAGGTGCGAGAAAGTGTGCATGATCGTGACGTGGTGCAGAGGAAGTCGACAGAGGGTGACATGTAGTAAAAATAAGTTGATATGGTTCAAGTGACAGGGCGATTGAATAGCAAATGTGTGAATGTTGATTTGAGAAATTTGAGTATCTTGTAGAATGGTGTGTTGAAGAATAAAAGGTGTGACTGTGAAGGATGTAATATGAGTACCGGAAAAATGTGATCAAAATCTCGCGAAAAGTGTACTGGGCGCGATTGTGCGGGAAATAAATGCCGCGTGTTACTATGACGACTAACTTATACTGCTATATTATTGATCTGGTGGTGGATATTTGCTTTGCACTGCGACCTCCCTTAAGCCAAATTTCGTCAAATTATTCCATTCTGCCTCTAACATTTTATGACATTTACCTTCTCTGTAATTGCCTTAATGTGGCTTACACGATCGGAGAATTTCAAAGTATTACTATCCCAGTCTTTGACTAAACATAAGATAATGTGTTAGATGAACCGTGACCACTTGTATTTCTGTCGGTGGATGCTATCCTACTTATAGGAACGAACCACTTTTTAACACACCGCCGTTCGGCTGACGGATTCACCAGAATTTATTGAGACCTCTGACAATTTTATTATCAGGAGTCAACGTGCTCAAAAGTCAGGCGTTCAAAAGCTATGGCTTGTCCACCCTGCTGCGACCATCTACTGCTGATGATATCCTCGGTAAGTGATCAACTCATCATCTCTGTGTATTTCTATTCAGTTTTGTTGTCCCGTGTTACTTGTCTGCTAGCAGCATTGAAAAAATTAACACACAGCCTTGACATCTTAATTTGAATTCTGACTACACTTCTACTTATTCTGCGTTCAAAAAGTCAATTTGGGCTTTTTTAAAATTCGTTGTTGTTTTATTAATATTATTTTATAAGCGTATGATTGTTGTTTTCAAACAAAACACACGCCATGTGATAATAACAAAATGTTTGAAATGGCACGGATTAGAAAAAGCTGTACACTGACGTTAGTGAGGATGAGGAACATATACGTTTGGTTTACTGACATTACAGCAATCTAATTACACACGCCTTGATCGCAATTTTCTCCTGTTGAAGCTGAGCTGCTATGCCTCCCATTTTGAAATTAAATCTCCCAGACACTGTTTTAATATAGTGGTGAAACTTAATTTGCTTAATTTCATTTTAGTGAGCTTCTCTCGTATCAATGCTTTGTATATTTGGTAGCTTACGACTGTATTTTATATATTGTACAGTAGGCTTTTGCTTTGTTCATAGGAGAGGAATATATAGTTTGTATTTGCCTGTATAGCTTTATAGCTGCTGCTTCATCATTTCTGTGCACCCCTTTTTAATTCCTAAAATTGTTGGCGGAAGCCTTGGTTTATTCAATTTTGTATATTGGCTATGCAGTCACCAGAAATACATGACTGGACATTAATGAACGCTTCAGTGGAAAATAGCTAATTAACAAGTCAAAATTAGGTTAAAATGAAATATTGCTTTCTGAAACATTCTTTAGTTTGCTAAACTATTCATTCCAAGGTTTCTGCCAATGCAGGCTCGTTCATAGCCACATCCATTGTTAACGCTCTCCTTCGCAGAGGGGCAAGGTTTTCCTTTTATTTTACTAATATTAACATAACGCAGGCCGGGCAAGTGCAAACGATTCCTCTGTCTGGAGAACAGGGTTGAATACACTTGTCTTATGTAGTCTCTTTTCGCTTATTTTTGTCACTGAATTCAGACGAGAGACAGAACCCCACCCCCTCACGGGCATCACATGGTAAGCTCTAATAATCCACTCTTTTGCCAAAATGATTAGGCAATCACAAGGAATGTTTTACTTCCACTTTCTTTAAGGCAATCACAAGAAAATTAATATTATATTTCTTCCTCTTACTGGACAATCACAGAAAAATGTTGTTTTTTCATTTCCACTTCTTACGAGACACAAAATAAGTTTGTATTTTCATTTATTTTAAAATGTCCTAACAAATTACATGAATGATCAACGATTAAAAAATATCCATTTAAAATTTTCAGATTTTTTATTTATGTGATATACATGTACTATTTGTATTTATGACTAGAATTAATTAAGATTTGAACCAAAACGGTTAATTCAACAACAGCATGTTTTTACAAGAGATCAAGGGAAGATATGTTTGTAACACAAACGGAGAATATTTAGTGCCCCGAGAGACAATGTGTTAATAATGTCCGCCTTCAAAATTAACCCGAAATATTGTTTTGTCACGATTCAAAGAATCGAGTTAATCGACACGATTGGCAGATTCCTTATAAACACAGCACGGACATAGTATATAAAACACGCATTTATTTGAGGACCTACTTCCGAAAGCGAGACATGAATCTTTAGTAAGTAGGCGATATAAGCGTCATATTAACTCAGTTTGGTGGAAAACTGTGGCATACGTATGTATAGCTCGCCAGGATTCCGGAAATTCTCTAATATCCTCGAATCGAAAACACATCATCAACATGCATGATTCACGGATACCATATGGCGGTAACAATAGATCTGGCCTATTGAATGTGTAAGTTCAACTACAACATACACTCATTTCTTTGGAACGCTCAAATGTAAACTCATCGATATAAAAAATCCCCCACATTGCACTTTAATCAGAACGCTTCATTTAACATGAATATGGTCTGATGCATTTCGTCATTGTTATTATTTTTGCATCCCGATGCCTGTCACCGGCAGCGTTATGCGCTGCCTGGGCATTTTGGCAAGTTACACACCGCCGAATCATAACTATCAATAACATTGTCCCAAATTACTTGAAATCTTACTCGAAAAGATTCAATAGCCACGAATTTCCAGAAAAAAATAATCAATTTCAAAAGAAATAGATTTTATTTTGATGGAGAGCAAATATGCAGAGGTTCGTAAGATGTTTACTTCTACCAGCCCCGGATACCAGTGTTATTCTACGCCAACTTCTAACGTCATTCTGATAAAACATAACTATAAAGCCTTACTGTTTTATAGAGCGTGTTGTTGAAATAATTTTTGTTTGTATCATGTACAAATGATCATATATCATGTATGGAAAGATGTGTTATTTGTAATTTGTAGATGTTGGTCCCGTCGGTCCGTCCCTGGGGAATCGCCAGTTGAACTCCGGCCATCCAGACAGTACCACAGAAACGTCAAAAACAGACAATACACAGGAATGTAAGTTATTGTATATCATACAAAACTAATAAAATAAAATACCGAGCCTTAGATTAACCAATGCTAATGCGAATCTATATGTTACACTATTACACTCACCCCATGTCAGATGGTGTCATACAAAAGGAAAAACTCTTTAGGACTACATTATTCAGACTTTGCTTTGTGGACCTCTCGTCTTCTATATGATTTGACTCTAGGGACAAAATGTCTCCGCAATTGTGGAGAGTTGGAAGTGCCCGGGTTGTCTAAAACTAAAACGCAACATGAAGCAGATCTGTTTGCGATGTCTTTGTATTTCTTCCTGTGATTGTCCGGTATTATTTCTGTTGTCTTTGTTTCTTGCTAATGGCGCCGAAGGTGGTTTCCTTCATCTATTGAGCTAGCACGCCGTGATGCGAATGAAACATGATGTGAACATGTATAACCCGCAGTCGTGGTTTAGAGGCTAGCGTGTCAGCCTACTTATCCGTCTTCGATTTACCGCTCACGGGTTCGAGGCAGTATGTTGCCTTCCGGTATGAATGAGTCAGCCGATGTGAATGTGGTTTCAGCAATTTCAGGGGGGGGGGGGGGGGGGGGGGTTTTAA
>JAVFBX010023980.1:0-18098 GCA_034783855.1 Mopalia kennerleyi | reverse complement strand
GAGTGCGAGCCTGGTTTATTTTATCGTCTGAACGACATTAGTCAAACTTAAGCTGCTTTACTTGCTTTTGAGATGGCTGATAACCTGGCTTGCTTGGTTAAGCCGGCTTAGTTTGCCCGTCTGAACGGCATGTGGTTTGCGATATTTAACGTAATTCACTACGCGTACCATACTTTTTACATTCGGTCTAGTTGAAACGGAACGTTAAAAAAGAAACAATTCTGATCTCCTGTTCCACAGCTGCGCCAAACAGCACATAAAACAGGGCTCTCAAAGATCGGCATCAAAACATAGCGACAGAGTTTGAATGCGGTACCCGGAAGCTAAGAACGAGACTATCAGGTCTTATCCTTCCTTCTTGAACAAACCAGTGTTTAGATACAGTGTTGGAGTTTGTACAGAAAACTTGATTTGTGTTGAAAAATCGTGATTGTGTTCTTACTTGATTGGCTGATTACTGGAGAATTCAAAATAGACAAAAGCTCGATACGGATAAACAATAATGGAGGTATACTGTAACCATGACAACCACTTCGTCAAATGACGTATGTAAAAACCACCTGTGAACAGAATTCATGTTGCATTTGAAAATTGCATAAATGATCAATTGAGTACTTACTAAAAAAACGAATTAAGCAAGAAATAGACAATTAAGTTTAAAACCAACAAATGGAACAAGGATAGAAAGTAATAACTCCTGCAACCAACAGGCCACTCTATGAACAAGTATATACCGTACAAATAATTAAAGCAACAAATCGTGCAGCCAATAAATCAGTGAACTGCCAAATCTAGCAACCGATATCAACCAAATCATGCAACAAGCGAATCATGCACGTTACCAGCTTTCAACTCACACACCTGTGGCTAACAATCTTAGTAATTGGTTGATTGTGGCAATCAATGACACATTGATTGATTCATGTTTTACTCCGTGCTAAATGGTATTTAATTTGTATGACGCGGTGTATTCCAACAATAATTGACACTAACACAAACATAACATGTGAGGTTTTTGCTAATGTTGAAAAGGGAATTCTCCTCGAGTGCTTAATAAAGAGAGCATTGCTACTCTTCAAGCTAAACATGATTTAAGCAAGAAAACATCATATCACTCATATCATATTTTGATTGGTTTATGTTTTTCTTGCATTGGACAACAACTAATACGGCGAATTGGTATTAGCAAAGGTGTTTAATTTGTTCAAGGATTTAAACCACAAAATCGCCACATCGCAATTTTCACCCAACTGTGATTGTTAGACCGATTGAACAGGCTCTGGGTAAACAGCATGCCAATAAAATGAATTGAACCCAGCAACGCGTATCGGAAATATGTACTAGATACACAGTTTACTTTCAGCACAAGCAGTTTGTTCATTACGTAATAGAAGTGAGCCGATGAGGTAGAGGGTTGTGACAGTGAGGGCCACGTCAAAACGAGAAAATACTGCTCCTATCAAAAAGCCCGCACTCTGAAATCACAAATTGTTACATTGTTAACTGTTGGCCTGAAGGATGATACGCTTATGAACATTTTGTTTCGTCAATTGTTTGTCGAAAAACAGGCAAAACTCTTGAAAATCCTCCCCGAGATCGTTCATTATTGTACTTCGAGTCGAGGGGCGGTCTCGTAGTTGTAATATGCCACATGGATGCAACAAGCCTGCCGAAGAAAATAATATTTGATCGAGGGCATGTCTAAAAAGGATTTTGAATACTTCTCGACCATTGCATGCTTTTTTCTTATCATTCATCTTGAATCGGTTTACAGTTTGTTGGAAGTTTATACACAAACAATAACTAAAGTTTGAAGAGAAGTCATCCTTGCGTTTACGATGTCATAGGGCGTTGTGACTTCACAACTGTGCATCGTTGCTTCAGGTAACCCTGCTACATAAAACCAATTCAAAACAACAAGCTAACATAGATTTAAATCTAGAGGGGATATTGCATAATACAATTAAAATTGCTGAGTGGTAGGCACAGGGGGCGGGGGTGCACACTAATTTGGTTTACTCCTCTCCGAGGTTGGGTTATATGTTCTGTGCTTATTTGAATGCAAACCTGTATCCCTTTGATGTCACTTGAAGGTAGTCAGTTAGACGTTTTGTGCCTGATTCATTGACTTAAGCCCTGAAGTACATGTATGTATGTAGTTATGTATGGCAAGGCACTCTTCTTCCTCCTGCTTCTCAGCAAACAAGAGTTCAGAGTGTCTACCTTCGCGTTTGGTACGTAAACGGTATAAGACCGGATTTAAAGGTATGGGGTACAGTAGGTTGAGGTATTTCAGAGGTTATTTGTCTCCTGCTTTAATTGTCCATCGCTTAAAATGAACGCCCACATCATCGAACTTGTACATACCTGGCCAAGCAGAGAATCTCCAATGCAAACTCCAAGAGAAGCGAAGAAGATTCCTACATCGGGATTAAGACCAGCCATCCAGTAAACGATTGGATGACATACACAAGGCAAAACTATGGTCAATGGCAGCTCGCTGGTGAACTTTGAGAGGATGTAGGCGGACAGGCGATACATGCCAGAGGCTCGTTCTTTGTTTATCACAACCATCTCCGTAGGGACTGTAAAAACAACACATAAATTATTCCGATCATTTAAGCGAGAAAGAGAGGGACAGTGATTGTGAGAGAGAAAGAGAGAGAGAGAAAGAGAGAGAGAGAAAGGGAGAGAGAGAAAAGAGGTTTATAGCGTGTTGGGGAGAGCGAAAGACCATATATTGACCATTTCAACATGTTTACCTGCCAAATGACCATGTGTGTGTTGAAAGTGTGATTGATTGAATGGTGTTTTACGCCGTGCTTAAAGATGTTTCACTTTTATGATAGGGGTGTTTTGCAAAAAAAGATTGAAGATGTGAAGCCTTTAATTTTAATGTGAAATGTGAAAAGTTAATTTTCCTCCAGTGCTAAGTAAAGACATCTTTGCTACTCTTCGCACAAACTGGCCTTAGCCAGAATGCTGTTGGAAATATGAAACGTTAAACTCTATTACACATCATATCACTCTTGGGCCATATTCCCCACCAGACAAGGAAGATTTATACCTCGTAAGCAATCGGTAATGAACAGTAGTGCGTCAGCGTGATGACTTGCATACCTCGGCTGATGGCGAGAATATTGAAATGCATTAAACTTCCATTTAGGACGAGGTAAGGACGAACCTAAGCATTAACGTATCAGACAATCAAGAATGCGCATAATGAAGGTCAATGCTCGAGGAGATGATTGTATTTCTCTACAATGATCCATTTTATTCCGACAGAGGTCATACAAAACGTGAAAAGTGTTAGTTGTTTTTGATTGGTCTATGCATTTTTGCCATTTCACGTGACCATGCAGGACACGTTACTTCTGGAACTATCAGAACATACACTGGATTTGGAGCGTCAGTTGTGTGCCGTTGGTTCCGAAAACAGCCTGTATTTGGGTCAGCGGGAATTTAGCCGGGGGACGTCGTAGATCATCGTTAATTCTCGACGACCTTTTGGTTTACTTGTTTACTCTTCGATTATGGGAAAATCGTATGAGATTCGTTAATTTCATGATCTCGTGGCTTATGTTAAGCCAAGGTAAATTGCTTTGTTGGACTCAATGCTGTACACACTTATGAATAGGACCTTTCACATGTCCAGTTGAAGGACGTCTGGTTATGCCTATTTACAATTGTTTTACATATATACATGATCGACGAACATGACGTCCAATAACAGACCACATCAATTGATTGAATGATTGGTGTTCTATGCCGTGCTTGATGGTATTTCACTTATATTACGGCGGTATATTCCAACAATAATTGACACTTGCACAACCTAGATGCTTATCGCTTTGGAAAGCGTATTTTCCTCCAGTGCTAAGTAAAGACAGCATTGCTACTCTTCAAACAAACTACCCTTAGCCAGAATATCTTACCACATAAAATAAATATGAATATGATAACGTTACATAAAATTAAATGACAGTATAAAAATAGTAAAACAAGTAATTATTAAATAACAGCTCTAAAACATCAGACAATTATAAAACGGCACAGGTATTATGTCAACTAATTCCAGAAAAAGTAGTTCCATAAATATATATAAAATAATAAAATATAATTAAACAAAAATAACGCGGCTACAATTTAGAAAATGTTAGATACATATGGCAAATATATAAATTAAGGAATATAACATACAGATATTTTTTTAAAACATCCCCGACGTTTTGTCATTCATTGTTCGGTAGCACATAGACGTGTCCATATTTCAATTTATTTTTTACAATCATTCAGATACTTTTCAATTTTTCACGCAAGAGGTTTAACACAATATTAAACACGGGCGAACAACCCAGATGAACGCAGGATATTGATGTGACGATTTCCCGACCCCCCCCCCCCCCCCTCTCTTTTTTTGTCAGGCTTAAAACTATGCAACACAATTTTACTAAGCGTAAAACCAATTGTGGAATTGAACCCAAAGCGCAGCGAGTGTCAAAATTTATATATATATTATGTTCCCATACAAGTGTTAGTTGTGTAATAAATAATGTAACTCACATGATACTACCGCTGACATCATATATTTGATCGCCCATTGTGCGGAGATAAAAAATAACTGAAATGGAACAAATGTTCGTACATTACTCAATGATTTTATGGCGAAATGCAACGTAAGAACAAATGAATGCAGACGGACAGACAACTGATAGAGGGATAAGGCAATAACGCTGTACGTTATTGTCAGATAGATGGTGTGCCAGGCCATGGTTAATGGTACCACCCTGGATATCATGGACAACACACATCGACAACACAGGAAAGTCCCAAAACACAACGTCAAAATATTACCATCAACTCGGATTCCTGTTTCCCTACAGCTCTGAGAGCTCAACAACATAACAACACACATCGACTAACAGGACAGTCCCAAAACACAATGTAAAGATATTACCATCAACTCGGATTCCTGTTTCCCAATAGCTCTGTGAGCTCAACCGAAAATAAATAAATGAAACAGAGAACAGATCTGGCGGGGTGTTGGGAAGAAGCTTACCGATGCCCTGGCAACGTGAAGCAGTTTGTGGTTTTGTCCTGCTTTGTCTTTGCTTCTTACTAGTACATGTAGTATCATGATAGGTCATCTTCACCCGTTGGACTGTCACACCATCATATGAGCGAAATAACCTTAAGTAAGGTGTTAAGTCCGAATCAAGCAAACAAACAAACCAGACAATGCCATCAAAATTTAACAGTTTTGGATCGATAATGCAAACCAATGCCGGAAAGTAAAATTTCTTACAATTATAAGAAACGTATAATTACAGTGAAAGACGACCGACTCACCAAACCAAGTCTATCATTGACAATATCGTCTGTTCGCTCAAATTGGAACCAGATGGCTCCGACCAGTAAAGCGATAACCACTGATTGGAATGTTTCGAGTTTTGATAAAATTCGTGATTTAGAGACTTTGAATTGGCGCCATGTTAGGTAAATATATTGTGTCCAGAAGGTTGTTGGCCATTTCTTGTTAACTCGCTTGTCCTCCAATTCATAGGCTTTTTCAGTCGGAATTGCATGTTCAGGATCTGAAAGAATAAATTATAATTTTAACGCTGCTTTCTTGTGTTTTAAGGGTGTGTTGGGTGCAGTGTGTATACGCCATATATTTAACGTATCTCTCAGTATTTTGTATTTTGAATCTCACGAATGAATGTTGTGTATTTTAGAGCGTGAATAATGAAAACATTTTATTAGTTAGTACAGTATGTAGTTCAGACAATTTCGCATGTTGAAACCTGTCCAGGAATCTGCTACAGATGACCGGGTATCATGGTGGTCCATGTGACCGGCTTTTACCGCTGGTGATTCGGTGCTTTTGTCCACGCTAAGAAAGCGTTATGCTTAAATAACCAAAATAGCCTCACTCCGTGTGCTTGCTTTTTTTGTTTAATTGTTTGTTTGAGTGGGTTTAACGTCATACTTAAGGTTTTTTCACTCATATGTCAGCATGCCAAACCAATGGGTGAAGGGAAACTCCACTGGCAACAAACAAAACAACACATCGCAATCACAGGACACAAAACGAAGAAATCACAAGCAAATCTGCATCTCTTTGCCACGTAACTCAGCAAGTACCAAGGCAACAAGAAGGCCTCCCCAAGCCTACGCCTCTTTATGGAATTTCAAAGTTTCTGTCCTTTTTTAAGACGGAACAGTAAAGAAATGACCAAACGTCCAACCAAATAATATTTGAGTACAAGTATACGCGTGTAGGTGTGACTTTTATAAAACCATGGGATTTTAATTTGTTAAAGTTTTACAAAACATGTGACAAGTTATCTTACCTAACTTACTGAATCGCTCGTTTACGTTGTCGTCTTTCCGGTGATTCGAGGTTAATATCCCGTTTTCGTGGCAGAAAGCGGGGTTTACAGCACCAGACAAGTTTCCGTTCCCTCTGAAAGGGAAGCAAATATCGCAACAGTCTTAATTTTAATGTTGTAGATTATTGTTGTCCATTAAGAATTATTTTCCTATATATGAACAAAATTTAACACTTTCGGTTTGAATGAAAGTGTTTGAACACCTCACCAGAACTAACCGCAACTCAATCTGCTAATTATCAAAAAAGTTACCTAGGGTGTGTTTATCGAAGTTATCCACCTAACACACCAACTCGCATGGTCGGGCCAGTCACGGTAAATGTATTTAATTCACAAAGTATATATTGTTGGTTTTAATTAATGTTAGGCGTTTCCCTATGGCAATATGTACGGTTAACAGTGTGTCCGTACTTACTTTACCTTTCATATATACTTTACAGTCAGCGTTACATGCTGTTTCTCAAACCTAAATGTACTTATTAAGAATTTAGAGTATTTTGTAAAGTCTTACAGCTGTACGAAAAATTAATTTTGTATATATTGGGAGAAGGGCTCGTAAGTTGAAAGAACTTGTCCCCAATCCCTATTGAGGTCGTTCCACAAAGCGATGTTGGCTAACGTTGCATGTAACTGTCGCAGCAATACTATGTCTTCAGTAGTGGTCGTCAAGGTATTTGCGTTAAACGTAAGCTTATATAATTTTTTGTAAACAGGACCCAGATAAAAGAATACAGCCTGACACCCAGGACGATTAAAACAACTCCATTTTGCTATACTGTATTGTGGTTAATTTCCCGACTTAAGATTATTTCACTTATATGACGATGTGGCAACCTATTGGTGCAGGAAACTAGCCACGACATTATCGGCACCGAATAATGACAATACAACCCGGCGTAAAAATGCAACACAGTATGAAAAAAACTTTCAAATATATAGGTGTGGTCGATGTGGCCTAGAGAGCACCACAGCAACAGGGGAAACTCTGCCAACCACCCAACTGTATTTTAACTCTGCTGTCATTGTGATCTTTTGATTGATTGATTGATTGATAATCTTTATGTAAAACCTTGATAAACTCCAGTCTACTCACGCAGCTGTCTTTTCAACACTCTTGCTGGATACTACTTTTAGAATCTTCTGAAGATCGTCCTCGCTACCATTTACTTTCTCCACTGAAAACACAATTACAAACGTTAGTTAAAAGGCATTTATTCCTCAACGAAATGTCAAAACAGCGGAAAATAATACGTGCATGACCTTTCTCTGGCTATCGACGACACACTCGAGTTCCTTCCGTGACGACAGTTTTTTTTATGGTAATAATTAAGTTAGTGTTGACGTCAGGCAAAACAGTCTCAATTATTCGTACATTAGATGGTTTTGTGAATGTTTGATGGTACTCTTACTTCGCACTTAATGTTAGAATATTGTATGTTTAATATAAAATACAAAATGTTCAAAAATTATTTTAAAAAAATAGATTGTAAAACCGAATTGCTCGATTAGGGTGTTTCGTCGTAATTTGTTACCCCACTCCTAGGAGGGTATAATAGCTCCTGGGGTCAAATAAACCACGCCTGACCTCACTATAAACAAACTACGACAAGCACAAGACGTTATACACATCCACCACAAATAGCTTGCCTTGGGGAACAGTAGGGCAAAAGAAAGCTTCCCCCAACCCCCAGAGATTAAACAAGAAGATAAGATTTGACACTTACGTATGAAGTCCGCTGGATTATAATGTGGTTCACACGGAAGACCACAATTCGCAAAGAAATCCAGCACCCCGGTGGTTTCACCAAAATACACTGCCTACAAATGTACAAGCATACACCAATATGTTGCCTGACACACATATTCATTGTTGATCTCCGCCTTGCCCAAAACTTTGTTTGTTTGATGCGGGTTTAATGTCGTACTAAAGGCTGTCATTCGCACAAATGCGTGAAAACCTAATAGGTGTTATACGTCGCATTTGAAACCACTGGCAACAAACAGAGAGAAGAGAGGACAATCCCAGAACATATATATGTAACATCACAAACAGATTGGCTTTATGTTGCCTCTTAAGTCGAAGAGAATCAGAAAAACATGGGGCTCACTCCCAACCTTCCGCCCGTACTCAAATATATTTCACAATATGATGAAAGTTGTAAAGCCACTGGAGCATAGCAATAAGAGGCAAAGTCATTCCGTTTGTTAGTTAAATAATGTTACTCCGTTGCTTAAATATAGACATAATAAAGCTCAGATTATTCGCGGATTCATGCGAAGTAATGCAACAAGCAGACATATGTCTTTGTCTTATAAAAATTACATTTCTTGCAAAACGTCAGGTTAAAAAAAAAAATGTGCATATTTTAACTGAATAAATGATAAACACATTTTAAAAGATCCTATGGCATGTAATTGACGAAATATACATATAACATAACAAATAAACAAGAAACATAGTGGACAAGACCACATGACTTAACCTTAAGTCAGATTGACAGGTCCACCAACAGCCCAGGGCATCAGATGGATTGGTCGATTTATTAATTTTTACCACCGTGTCCGATTGTATTTATCTTGTATTATTTTCGCTTATAAGATTGTGATGTTTCACGGGAAAATTTTGCCAAAGCTAATACATTTTAATTGATTTGAATTGTCAAATCAATGTTCTTTCGCGGCTGACAGCATAATTTTATTTCAAGTATACTGCCCTTTAATAGTCAGGTGCAACTAAACCTGTAACGTTGTTGAAGTAGTTACATTACAGTACCTCCACATTGTAAAGACAACATAAACCATGGCGACTCACCTGTCCTTTTGTCAGAAGGAGTAGTTTATCAAATGAGTAGAAAATTTGACTTGATGGTTGATGGATTGATGTTATGATGACTTTCTTGGACTTTGTGGCGTATTTCTTCAACTGAGTCATCAGCTGAAAAGCCGTAAAGGAGTCTAAGCCCGAGGTTGGTTCCTGTGACAAAAATAGATATATCTGTATTTTAAATAAGTTTTTGAATATCAATTTAGATATTTTACGTTTTTACGTTTTACGTCGTACTTGCAGCGTATTGCAATATTATTTGACATTGACACAACCAAAGACGGCAGATGCTTTGATAAAGTTCGATATAGTTCGAAAGTTAATCGTGATTTGGTTTTAAATGAAGACAATATCGCTACACTTCAAACTAACTGCCCTAAGCCATAGGACCAATATTAATTTAGACATGTGCGAACACTATCGGCTTACATAACCAGCAATACATAAATGGTTTACTTCTGCCGATAGCGCTGTGTTATCTCATACATTCTCTGCTCGCAAATACCTTTCGTGTAACAGAAAATAAATAACTGTTTACAACCAGTTTATTTTTTAATACTGATAATCATCATATTAGCATTAAAAAGAAAAAACAATCCATAAATAGAGATCTACGAGACACTTACATCTAACAGGAGAATGTCTGGATTGGTTATTAGCTCACAGGCAATGTTAGCTCGCTTCTTCTCCCCGCCTGATAATCCACGCTTCATAACACTGCCCACTTCTGCAGAGAAAGAAAACTTTCGATGCAAACGCAGATTCAATGGTTTAGGGTTTTTCATATTGGTCTTTTTTAATATACCAAAAAAGTCAAAGTACACGATTAACCTACAGAACCAACAGATTTATTTTTAATTTGTATTTACGCAATGCTTAAGGTTATTTCACTGTTATGTCCGCGATGTATTCCAACAATAATTGACACTAGCACAACAAAGATGTGAAGCGTTTCCATAATGCTGGAAAGTTAATTTTCCTGCAGTGCTAAGTAGACAGTATTGCTACTCTTCAAACAAACTTCCCTATAAAGCCAGAGGGCACAACAGTTTGAGTCACTGGCAAATCTTACTTGTATCCAAACAATCCCGTATGTTCAGAGCATCTACCACGGCGTCAATCCTGTTCATCTTTTCGTGGTAAGGCATCGATGAAGGTAATTTCATCATAGCTGCAAACTGAATACATTGCTATACTTTATTACCATTCTTTACCACCACCTACTGATTTAGTTTACGATTGGTTAATAGATCATTTATATCGTATCCAGGGGTAGTTTACCATATATGAATCGACCTACGCTAACAGCAAATAAACGCAGTAACACTAATCGATTTTTAGGTAGGAAATTGTATTTTAACTGATATATAAGTCGAACAGCTTGACAAGCTTGGTGCAAATATTAATCTCAGTGTGGTGCTTCTAAAACTGCAACATTTCGACCTTGGTGTGTAATAAGAGTAACAAAACAATGTATATAAAGGAACATAAACCAAATATAAAAAGTTACCCTGCTTGTTTTATTGGAGTAAAACCTATATCTATGAAGCCCAGTTTCTTAAATTTCTTGTGAAATTTATTAAATTTAATACTTGTTAACCAATACGTCTTAGCTGTTTACTTCTATGCAAATAAGTTTGCTATAAAAACAGGTTTTCTTTATCTAAACTCAAATCCTTTAGTATTCAGCACTTTTTTTGTGTATATCTGCTTAGTCTAAATAGGTTAATTGTTTGGTCGAGTGACGTTTACGCCGTGCTCAAGCATATTTTACTGATACAACTGTGGTGTATTCCAACGAGAGTTGACACGGACACAGTCATAACACGTGAAGTTTGCAGAACAACCTGAAAAGCTAACATTCCTTCAGTGCTAAATAAATACAGCATTATCCTACAAACTGTCTTTAGTCAGAGGTCTCAATCTAAATATGAATCTGTATAGCCAACGGTTCAAAGTATAAACGTAAAACCTGTCATTTTTGTGAATAAAACTTTGAATGTCAAACTGCTGAATTAAATGTTTAATGCTAGATTACATGTCTGATGCTAAATCCAAAATGGTGTTCCCTTTTTTATAATATTTATATACATTAAAACATAAGTCTTAAGTTAGACAATACATCCTAAAGTAAATCCTAGATTTTCAATCTTAAACCAAACGTTTAACTAAACTAAACGATCGAACGTAAACTAAACCCTAAAACAATAATTTATGTTTAATCGATCGCTGTTGTGTTGAATCTCGAACTATATCTAAAATCTAGAAACAAATGTTAGAAAATGACGCGCCGTTAGGATTTGGCATTAATCTTAGGATCAAGCTTAAGATTAAGGTATAAGTACGTCTACCATAAAACGTGTTAAAAACAAGTTTATATATATCAACTCCTTTAGCACATATTTGTAACTTATCCTTTTAAGATTGCAAAAAATCACTCCTGTCTATAAATCAGGCGAAGAAGCAAATATAGAAAATGATTGACCCATATCTGTCCTCCCGGCTATCAGAACAAATCTTGAAAAAAATCACTGTTACTAGAGTACTTCACCATCTTAACTCAAATAACGTCATTTCTGACAACAAATGGGGCTTTCGGGCAAATTATAATACCTCGGTAGCAGCCCAATCTTTATAGGACAAACTTGTTTCTGCAATATACAGTTACTTTCCTGTACCTTTCTACAGCATTCGACACTGTCAATCGTACCATCTTAATTAACAAACCTAATCAATATGGATTTTGGGGCGTTACTGACATGTGTTTTAAAAGTTATCCATCTAATTGCTTTCAGTTTGTCAACTATAACAACTTTCTGTCTGGACCTGAGGCAGTGAACCATCCACTCCTATTTTATACATAACCAACATTTCAAATGTAACGGATTTATTGGACATTGTTCTATTGGCTGATAATACCAGTGTATCTTACTCTTCAAAAGACCCAATGCAGGCAGTAAATGCAATAGCTAAAGAATTAGAGAGGTATATGACATGTTTATTGCTAACAGACTCTAGCTAAATGTGAAAAAAATAAATTTATGTTCATTGGACGGTTAAGAAAAAATCAAATAACCAACCTGCCATCTTTAAAGTTCAGTAATAATAAAGTTGAAAGAGTTTAACAACTTGAAGTTTTTCGGAAGATATGCTAAATTGGAAGTCACATATTGAGTTGATTAGCAGAGAAATTGCTAGAAACACTGGTATCATCAGTCACATCAAGCTCTTTATTGAAAAAAGTCATTATTTTTTTGTATTTTTGCTCTTATATATCATTATTTAAATTTATGGAATGAGCCTGTGGGGAAATACATACCAACTGTATTAGTTTTTTTCTTGTCCAGAAACGTGCCATTCGTATTATTAATTTATCACAGCGACTTGAGCACACTGCTCCTATATTTTCAACGCCAAAGATATTACCATACCCTTTACTCGTCTCTTATACTAATCTAATTTTATCATATAAATATTTTAATATCATCTATCTTATTCCCAATCATTTAAGTAGCCATCTGACCAACCAAAGTTATATTCAGCTCCAACATAATCGACCTATTTGGTTTAACTTTCATATATCATTCTCAAGAACTAATCTGTCTTTTCATATCTGCCGGTCCTAGAGAACGGAACAAATTACGAACTGCACTCCACAGCATAGAATCTACCTTCTTGTTTAAATCCAGAACTAAATCATAGATACTTCAATCTTTTTAACAATGTTATAAAGAAGGTACACCCTAGCCACCCGTTTTGTTTTACCTAATTAAAAATGGGAGTAACGTTTATAATCATATAACTACCACCAGCTTAAATTCATACTCTGTTCGATATGTTTAGTATATTATTAGTATAACGATTATAAGTAAAGAAATATTAACAAAGCTTCGGATAGAACAAACCCGCGGGGGCTTTATTCCCGCTATGTATATTATATGAAAATAGCATGTGTACTATATTCCTATTTTGTTTTAAGGTGAATACAAATCTAATCTAATCTAATGTATTTTAAGCTTAGGATTTGACATTAAGCCTATGATTTGGCATTAAGCTTATGATTTAATAAGTTGCTTAGGATTTTATATTTTCGCATTTGATTTGGCATCATTCAAGAAGGGTTTGACATATACCTTACGATTTGACATTTACCTTAGGATGTATTTACCTTAGGATTTGACATTGAGCTTAGGATTCAAGCTTAGCCTAGGATTGATCTCGAGGGAACCAAACTCTTCTCGCGTGAACTTTTACCCGCCTGTACAGTTGGAAATATTCGAGAAACCTATTGAACGATATGCATGATAATGAAATCAGACCGCTTGTGGTTGGTCGACGTTATTGCGAGGTGAGTCTGCTTCTCACGAGACTCATTGTGGTGATGCTAAGGGTATCGTGCTCTCCCAGAGTTGACTGGAATAATTCAAGTGATTAAATGACTTACATAGATAGATTCTTTCAAAGTTAATTGACCAAAAAATACATCCTGTTGGAGAATATAGCTGATCTTTCGTTTGACAGATTTATCCACCGGGTTTCCGTTTAGAGTTATCTGTCCTGATAGAAGTTCAATCCTCCCGGCAAGGCTGTTCAGAAGAGTCGTCTTCCCAGACCCTGATGACAGAGATAAAAATGTCTTTATCGGATGTTACATCAACATGATTAATTCTCAATTGCAGATATCTCTACAGTAGTATTAGTGGGATGAACACTTGCTAACCAATTAACCCATGAAACCACTAACGACCTTCTAATCGAAGATTGCTCCTACTCTTTCCAACTTTGACTCTCAGTTCAATGTCCCAATTTTATTAAATCATCGATTAAAATAAAGACAAGGTATATATACTTTCTGAAAGCTCAATGATATTGACACTGTGAAGTCGTATTGCCATATTGCATATACTTTTAGGACAAATTGACAAATTGGACGTTCCTTCATTCAATTTGCCCGGATGATGTTTTTATTGTAACCCAGTACTATCTAGTTTTTCAACGCAGACTGTAAAGTTGGAGTAAAACCGGGCCAGCACAATCTTACCAAGAAGTCCAAAGGCGGATCTCTATAGTTAGCCACAGTCACTGATTATCTAGCTGCTTACAAAATTGTAAATGTATTAAGTGGGTCAACACAAAATGGAAGGACACACATGAGAACACATTTAACTTCAAATTGATTTGAAGGGAATGACAGGCTCGAATGATTTTTACAGAGCATGTTACTATTTTCGGATTTATTTTACTTTACTTTGGGGATGGTATTTTATTTATTAACATAAAAACAAGGTGCTCATTGAAAGTATATATGAACTCAAATACGGGTTTTCCAACTTGATCCGGGTTTTTAATTACTGCATGGGCTACATTGTTACATACATGCACTCCTTATAATTAAAATAACTCGACAACTGCTAAGCAATGCAACACGTCAACCCTGCACCCCCTCCCATCCACACTTCTCTCAGATAAAAGCTGTCCATTAATCTTTCTTTTGGTACAGAAACCCCTTCTTCAAAACATATTGATTTATTGGGGTTTTACGCCGTGCTTAAGGATACTTCACTTATATGACGGCGGTGTATTGGACATTAGTACAACTCATATGTAACAGTTTCCATAATATTGTAGCATTGCTACTCTTCAAACAAACTGCCCTTAGTCAGATCCGGGATTACAATATACAGGGATATGTAACGGAAAACTTTAACCTGGAATTGAATCACGAACTCTCTTGCGGAGCGCGGGAACTGGTGAGATGATTTACCGGTTTGTAAGCGAAGAAGACCGTGTGTTGAACGAAATTTTCTTGTTTCACTCTTTAATATTTCCATTTTACAGCTGCTATCAGAAACAAGAAGACTTAAGTATATATAAACGACTATCTTTATGCCGTAGAAAGTAGTATTATATCGACGAAAGTGCATTTGAGTAAAAAAAAAACATATGTTGGACAAGAAACACCGTTGTATTCGCAGATAAAAAAAAGCGGCATGTTAATGCTTGTCTATTTACCATTCAGATAAATTAATATTTCGATTATATTTTCAGACACTAAAAACTGTGAAAATCAGCAAATAGTTTATTTTACTGTATTTGGCTTATTTTTGA
Organism: Mopalia kennerleyi; assembly: GCA_034783855.1. NCBI lineage: Eukaryota > Metazoa > Mollusca > Polyplacophora > Chitonida > Mopaliidae > Mopalia > Mopalia kennerleyi. The sequence continues at coordinate 2,774 of JAVFBX010023980.1, read as the reverse complement.
CCGGGTCATTGGTAGCGTGAATAGATTCACTTATACGTTTGTTTTTTCATCCCAAATGACATTGAATATCGATTGACGAGAAGTTAATGCTGGTTATTATATAATTACATTCCGTATATGTGTTTTTGCTGACCTTTACAACAACCAAAAAATCGCGAAGGAGTGAGACTCTTATGAGCTGTCTATCACCATATGAACATGCGCATATTGAGTTTATTGACAATTTTCTGTCAAGCTCACCAGCTTTCCGGAATCTTCAAGGAAACGGGCTAATGAGAACAATACCGAGTACCTTGTTTTATGTGGAGTGGGCCTTGGTAAGGCCGAGCTTCAAATCCCGGCATATTGTAATCCCAGGTCAGATATCTAATAGAGACTGTTTCTAAGCACGATATGAATGACAAGAGAGTGTTTTGTCCTGCAACTCAAACTCACCACTGGGTCCCATAATCGCCAAGACTTCGCCTTCAACTGCACTCCCTGTGACGTCATATAGAATTTGCTTTTTATTCAAAGCCACGTTAACAGATGAAAATTGAATACAGTTTGTTGTGCCATCTGATTGCTTGAATATAATCCCGGGCCCGTTATCCATATCTACACGACTGCTCAATGAAAATCACTTTCACGATTGTTCTGATTTGAGTGTACCAAGGTAAACTTTACAACATCAATCCCACCTCAAAATGTTGAAACAATTACTCCGTATTCTTTGCTCTCTATGATATGTGTCAGTTCTTCTAACAGGCTTCATGTAAAACAAGCCGTCATTTCGCCAAATTCCACGAAGGTAGCATAAAACGTTGAAAAAGTTTTAAACGTCTGAACAGAAGGACGGGGACTTACACAGTGTGTCCAAACAATATCATCGACACGTGACTCAACAGCTGATCAGCCGCAGGGCCTGTTTCTGTTCAGCGATGCGTGGCCAGTATAATGGTTCACTATACAATGCCCAGCGCTAAATTGATATGTTGTTGTTACGCCACTGAACTGTGCAGTCCGGTGAGTTGATGATATAATGAATTTAAATGAAAGCAGGTTAGGCTGTGGTAGACTCCAGGGGTGTGGACTGAGCCCCTCAACTTGGTAAAAAGACCCAATGCCTTGACCGATATATGTTATGTATTATTTAATGTGCATCCAACCGAAACAGGTTGAACAAGTTCTTTGGTGTTCATGTCAGCATGTCGCTTACTTCAGTTTTGGCACGGAAAGGTCTAAGGTACGATGCCCGGCCGCGCTATACAGTAAAATGCAGTCTTACATAGTAAAGTACACTAACAGTCTTACACTAACAAGGCAAACTACCTAAGACCTGGAGCGAGAAACAATCAAGATTTGATTATTTTTTTTGTTACCTAGGTATCACGTCTGATAATAATGGTTATTTTCGACTGGTACATTACATAACTTATCAGCAAATCAAGTACGAACAAGAGCATTTGGTTTAATGAGAAGTATGACTGATCACTATTTAAATGTTACTACATGCCTTTTTGATACATACATGTATGTAGTAAGTATCTTTGATTATTGTGCCAAAGCATGTGGATTTTATCCTACAAATGAAGTGAAAAATCTCCATGTTTTTTTTTTGGCAAAACGGTTTGGATTCTATCAAAGAAACATTAACTGGTATTGTTGGGTAGGTTTTATTAATCAATTATAGAAACTACTTATAAGAAAGTATGAACTGCAGAAAGTGAACACAGAACACTGTATTTTCAAACATATTTATAACGGCTTGCTTATGCCGATTACAGTTGGTAACATAAAATGTTCATGGCTTACCCACGCCAGAGATGAGTTATAGACTGTAAGGGTTATGTCTATGTTTGGGCTCAACAATTTGTACAAAGCGAAAAATAGTTTATTATAATGTTTGGGTAGACCCTGCAAGATGAGTTCATATCTTATGTACTCGGATACATATTTCCAAGGTTCATTAAATAAGCATTCGATGGATAATTTCGCGGTTCAATTCTATCTTCGGATAAATATAATTTACAGCTGAATGGTTCATTTGTCAGAGAATAACCAATCAAACGATGTTTGTTTCAGGTAATTACTTTATTTATATCACAATTAAAAATTTTCATTCTGATGGCTGTATCGATCATCTTCATCAAAATATTGTATGTAATGAGTCAAGTTGCTCAATGGCCTTTGTAAGGTAAAGAGCTAAATAAAATACTTATCACACACGCCGTTGACAAAACATTAAATGCAAAAAAAATGCACACAGCATTTATACAGCTATAGACAAAGTGAATGTCTATTAAAGTAGCAGTCAAATCATACCAGTCAAATACCCAATGGAAGAGAAAATTATTCAATCTCCATTTTAGATTGGCACCGATAGATTTTAACTCGTACATGCGATTCCCGGTCACGTCCGCATCTCACACCTCGGCCACGACATAAGTCACAACCCTTCCTTTTAATGGCATAGCGCATACTAGCCCAAATAACCTAGATGTCCCTACAGTGGCGCGCAAAGCATCACGGGAAGACACCCACACCACCCATGACAGCACTAGGCCCAACCCTGTATGAGTCATAAGGGGAGCTTACTCCTACTGTCATGGCTGTGACCTCACAGCACCCCATGTCGAACGGCACAAAATTTCATTGGACTATGGTAGAGACACATAGGCTAATCAAAAAGGCGTTTACACATCAAACAAACAAACAAACTTGGCGCCACTGCCAATTGACATGTCTGTGATGACGCCAGGACTCGTTAATGGGACTAATATCGTGCATGTATA
>JAVFBX010023758.1:0-18114 GCA_034783855.1 Mopalia kennerleyi | reverse complement strand
ATCATTGAACATCAACCAAACAATCTTGTAAGGAAGCGCGGTCTGAATGTGTTCCGTCTTCAACCTGCCCTCGAGTTGATCTTATCGGCCTAGTCAGTCACCTGTTCCTCGCTCCTCTGCTTATCTGTCGCCGGAACTCATTGGGCCTGTGGGTAATTTACCCTCTATAATGTTTGTGTGTCTCATATTAAACACCGTGCTATGTAATTAATTTGTAAATGAGGGCCATAATTAAGCTGTCATTCATTTCCTCAATAGTCAATAAACAAAGCATGGTCAGGTAAAGAAAACAGGGACTTCTACTATATGTGTTTATTCTATATTAGTGTTATTTATGCAACAAAAATTCTTCTTAATTTTATCAGATTATATGGTATCGTGGTAAGAGCTTACGAGTCTTAAAAACAATGCTTGGATTCGTAGCAGTGGCGTGTCGGATAGGCATACAAATACCCGTTTTTAGGGAGTTGATGCTCGATAAAGTTTTATCGGTATGGTTTGAAACCCGGTTTTAATTTTTGTTTTATCAATCGCTGTTGTCGCGGATCACATGATGGTATTTAATGCCCTGTATTGGGATAACGCTGTTAATTGTTGTCCGCTATATTGTGCCATGTTTTGTCTTTCTTCCGTTTGTAAATCCTTTAGAGGTATAGGCACCGAAGTATATCCATGTGATATATCTATCCAAGGATTTCTAAGTTCACAGCATCTTTGCTTATTCAATCAAATTTCAATGTTTTTATCAATTCTAAGCGAAGTCTTTCTTTGCACAGCCGAACATATGCATACCCACGGACACACGAAAACTAATAGTTTTAAATAAATATTTAAACAGTTTGAAGTCTGATTTTTTGGATGCCGGATGCAGACTTTTTACTAGTTATCGCGTTTCTTTAATAAGAGAAAGCGAAATAAGGCGGAAAGGCCAAATAGGAGAAATATTGCGTTATTTCTTTTTATTTGTGTTCGTAAAACGCAAAGGGAAAAAAAAGCAATAAATTACGAAATATTGCAAATTAACTGTTTTTTTAGACAAACCAATCGGTACAATTTTATTATTTTATTCTGAATGAGACAACGCTCAGTTTAAGGTCTACCTATGACTTTTGTAGCTTCTTCACTTTCTCTGTTTGTTAAATTGTTTATTTTCCGAATTAGACATAAACAATACAATCAAGTATCTTAATCAATACTTAAGCAATACTACGAATGTTAATGTAAGAAAAGTGTATGTCTAAAAATACCTTTAATTGGCCCTGTAGTAAAATTGTATTTAGACCTATACAAGAACATAGCGTTCATCTAGACTCCTTTACAACACCTGTTATTAACAAAGCACAGCCACTTTTAACATTTCCAGTTAACAATGGTCATTTTCAGTTTGTGTGTGCGGATCCAAAACATAAACTCAGTGAATAACATGGAAGAACCGTGATCTGCTCGTAAATTATGACTTTCAGAAAAGCACATTTAGTTTAAGCTCCATATTGCCCATGATGCACCAGTCATTTATGAAATTTGATAAGCTCGGAATGGAGACACGTGACGCCTTGTGCAGCCTGCGTCACATACAACGTTAAAAGCTGACCAAAACTACAATGCTGTTGATATGGGATTAAAGTCCGTCGCATACTTTTAGTTGATAGATTTCTGATACCAACATATGGAGCTAGCAGTATAGTTTCCTTTTATTGGTGAACCATCAGTTTATAACATAAAACAGAGTTAAAGGTTAATATTTCGAAAAAAATCAATGATGTCCAGCATTTTCACTGCGCGGAGACGAGAATCAGTGTCAAACTGAAGGTATTTTCAATATTTTACAGCAGGCAGTGGACTCGTCATTCCATTTTGATGATGATGATGATGATAGAATTGTTGGCGTTTTCCAGCCAAAAAGGCTGATTGACGCCACAACAGTAGTTACTATTTCAGACATTTCACACTATACGAGGTTTGGCAAGGTTGGACAAAGGGGAGGGGGGGGGGGGATTCAGAATTCAGAAGCGTTTTGTTTTCCATTTTTGACACAGTTCACTGCCCCTTATAAGCAATATTAGAGACGGGGTGGTAAGTGATTGGTAAAAATTCGGCTAACGACGTCTATAAGAGTCTAAATGGCCAGCGACGACACGGCTATGGTGGTTGTTCTTGAGTAGAAGTGAAACTGTGAAGGCAGATTACTCAGCTTTCTGAAACTTTCTACGCTAAATTAAAAATTCATATTCAGACGAAAATCAGCTTTTTTTTCTGTTGTCAACGTTAACAATTGTTGTTTATTCTTTTAATGTTCTTGGAAAACACAGCACAAGTGGTGTAGCTTGTGGTGGGAATTGCTCCGCATGTAACCTACAATACATGTCATTTTCGTCATATATGAACTGGTTTATAATTTAAACCTTTGTTTATGCCGAGAACAAAAGTATGATTATTCGAAGCTGAAGTAAACATGAACAGTTCTTTCGTTCTTGAATTAACCACATGTGAGATAATCACTTTTAAAGCATTGAAATGTATTGTATTTTTTGATTTTTGAATAACTCTTTCTTAGTTTGAAGAGATTCTAGTTCAGAAAATTTTGCAGGTTCAAACCCGTCTGGGAATCGAACCCACGACGCTCAGAGTTAGGCACCGAATCATCAGCAGTAAATCTAAAAGACACAAAAATTTTTCATTGCTTTCAGCTTTGGGAGCTGTGTCCCTCTCCTATCCGAAGGTTAGTGAATGTCCGCTATCTAGACTCCAGCTGACTAACCTTCTATTTTTGTAGAAGGCCTGGTGGCTGAGTGGTCTAGGTGGCCAGCATTAACTGCTGGCGATTCGGTGCCTAACTCTGAGGGCCGTGGGTTCCATTCCCAGACGGGTCTCAACCTGCAAAATTTTCAGAACTAGAATCTGTTCAAACTAAGAAAGTGTTATTCCAAACTAGCGAAAATACTGTGAACATCGATAGATTTACATGTTCACACATGAGAAGACAAAGACCAGGAGGACCCCTACAAACACACCACGGGGTAATTTTCAGACAGTTTCTGAAGTTTCCGTTATTTTGCCAGATTGCGCGGTCAGGTAAAAATTGGTTTAGTCACCTGAATCTTTAAACCATAACACAAAACCATAAACCAAAATTAGTAATTTTTGTACAAAAGAGTTGTAACTCTTCTGCAAAAAGGCTTTTTTGTCTCTTTTATATTGTGTCTGAAGACAAAATGGAGGGATTTAGCCTACATATAAATGCTAGATTATAGCTTAGGTGTGGGTTAGTTTCTGTAATGAGCTGTATGCCGGATGGTTCGTCAACACATTATAGCCACCGTCAATGACGAAAGGAAGAAGGATTCCCCAAAAAATAAATTATGTTTGGAATTCTTTTAAATTGTTTCAAAATAAAGTTATTTAGTAAACAACTTTGGTATTATCGCAAGTCTAGACGTGTATCATAAAGCCGATTTTAATTGTAGTATTACAAGAGGGTCATCCAGTTTGACGGTAGGCGTCGCCGCTGTCATATAGGTGGCGCTGTAATCTAGACATTCTGATAAAGGGAGGGAATAAAGGAGGGTGGGTCTTTCTGTTGATCTTAATGTGCTGTAAAAAACCAAATAAAAATTTTATTTGGGATATGTTCAGAATTAGTGTTAGTTGATAGTCTGAGAGTATATTTTGTGTCTAAATTTCTTTTGATTTTTGCTTTAAAATGCTGTTAAAGCAAACGTATGGATTGTTTTTATCGCTTAGAAGAATATAAATAAAATGGCGAAATTGTACGTAACTTTTATGAACAGGCTGTAATATAAACTGGTTTGTAATCTTACAAAACTTTAAGTTAGGAGAGCAAAGGTGACCTAGTCTATTACGGTACCAAATTTCTAGCTACTTCATATCTTAACAACCCTATTGGCCTTGGTTTTTGAAGGGAGTTTTTTTACAACCGTGTTAGACCGGTCTGGGAGTCTATCAAACCGCAAGGGGCTTTGATCGCTGCTCCTCGGGTGCCATAGTATCCGCTCTGGCGAGGTCGGCCTGTCAGTTAAGCCCTGCCCCTTACCGACTCTCTGGCGTCGATCAGCATGTGCCGGTTTGAACGGTCCAAACCCTTGCAGTAGATAACATTCATTAACTCGCACGCGAAGGTAACCCATATATTACAAAAACTTACGAACAGTATCACAGGGAAAAAATATCATATTTTATTTTTGGCCGAACTTTGTAGTTCTTCCGCTTGCCTGCAAATTGGGCAGGGCCACATCTTATGCACCGACAAATAATTGCCGGTAGATATAAATATATATTTTGGATAACCAATGATTTAAACATGAATATCACTTATTATTTACTAGAGTTATTTGATAAATTATACCTTTTTGTATCTAATATATTTATTTAAAGTCGCTTTCTTGGTTGGTCTTCCTCTTGCCGCACATTTTGTAGGGCTATATCTTGTGGGCCGACAAATAAATAGTTAGAAATTTCTCTTTTTGATAACTAATGAATTAATCACTTACATGAATAACTTATTATTTACTATAAACAATGTATCTAATGTACGTTTTGGCTTCTTATATATTGATGTAAAGTCGCTCTCCTGGTTACTTCAGCTCAGCGTATCGATTTAGAATACGCACGTAGGCTACTGTATATGTACGTGGTCTAGCCAATACAGTTCCTGACTTGGAATCTGCCTTTATCTGCCCTGTTGCCAGACACGGTGAAGTGTCACCACCAGAAATACTGGAACCGCCGTGCGGTCAGTATTAAAAAAGTGCGTTAAATGCAAAGCAAATAATGAATACAGATACGTGTAACATTGTGTATTGGCTCTCTGGCTATACCGGTAGGCGTAATTATACTATATTTACTTAGCACTGGAGGAATATTTATATTTCAAAAATCAAACACTCCAATGTATTGTCGTGCTAATACGACACTTACTGTTAAAGTACTTCACCGTCATATATGTGCAACACTTTTGAACACGGCGTTAAATACCAATTATTAAATCAGTTAATTAATTACTTAACATTTATTGCGTAATGGTAATCGACCTTGAGATATGGGTTATTCTAAAAAACGAGAATAGGATGACAAGATAAAAGAATAAGAAAAAAACGAAAAATAAATCATTTTTTATTACTATGTATGTCAAGGACTATTTCATTTTTTCTGTATAAGGGAAGAAAATTTAACACGCTTCCCTGACAGACAACACAAAACATACGATGGAGAAGGATACACAGAAATAAATAAAGCTATTAATTTCTAGATAACCACTTCTCTCTTTGTAAAACACTACGTTACAATAGATGTACCTGTATCGTCACCAGGTGTAAATTGCGTCTGATGACCAAACAAGAAATGGTTATCCAGAAATTCATATTTTGTGGCACCCTACTTCTAAATGTATTTTAAAACTTATAAGCTCATGAATTGGCTAATAATGCCACAACATTTTACAACTTAAAAATGTCATTAATATTTCAGGCAGTGTAAAGTATTTGAAAGTGCATTAATATATAAATACAAAGAATTGCTGATTAACGAATCAATACATATATATTTATAATAAAGAAGTCGAACGAAATAAAGTGGTACTGTTATCAAGAATTTTAAATAATATGACCAAAGATAAACCAATTGGGCAATAACATACCCAAATAGTGTCCTTTTTTGAAAGTGATTCTATCTGCTTGTTTATTAGAAATGAAGTCATCAAACATAAGTCCCCGAAAATTTTAATGAAGAAAGCGTCATGCACAATAATTTCTTTAAAGGGAAAGACAACTGTTTTTCGACCTAAACTTGTTAGTTTTATTGAATATTTTCAATGGCAACCATCTGTATTGCACTTGCAATTGAATGAGCAAAATTTGTAATTAGTTAATTTAAAAAGCGGAACTGACGTCATTGTTTCAAAACACGGTTGTTATATCAACCAGTCGTGCATGGCTGTCCCCGATTGCCTGCACTGGGGGATGCTTTCACATAACACCGAAAGTAAGGGTTCCGTCCCCAAGATCAACGACAATCAATGGTTTGTATACATATCACCCTGGTACTAAAAAACGGTTTTTTTTTAAACCACATGTCAACTGAAAACATTGCTTAACGTAAGTGTTACTCAAAGAGCTAATTTGATATGTATACAACAGATTAACATTGCGCTTGGATGACCAAGCTTATGTATATGCCGTGTTGTTACAGATGCCTTCCAATGCATACAACGAAGACACTGGTTACCGACCGTGTTTTCGAACAATGACGTCAGTCCCGCCAGTTAAATTAACTAATTAACGGCTATATGCTTACTCGAATGCAAGTGCCATACAGATCTTTGTCTAAAAAATATGCAATAAAAATAATCAGTTTAGGTCGAAATACAATTGTCTTTCACTTTAAGGGCATACATTGCCGTAGCTCCGCGCAGAAGTCCTCGAGTATTGTTTTTCAAATTAATTGATAAAATAATCTGCGTTGCGTAGATGATTTTCAGTAGCCATTTGTTTTGAAGTCAAAATATAATTTACTCCTTGAGCCATATGAAATTCGTCAGGTTTGTTTTAGTGTGTGAGCAGTGTGCTTACGCTTGTAAACAGGCTTCAGAAAATATACGATTTTGTGCATATTTAGACACATATCACGGCCCAATCGTATTCTCGCGAGAATATCTATAGTGGACGAGACTAAGACAACTCTCGTACACCACGCCAGGCCGTCGCGCAATAATTTCCGCCAATATTTGTGTCGACGTATGTCACAGACCAGCAAAGAAAAGAAGTGCAAAGCAAGATGGCCCAGGTGTTTCTCAGAGTCAATCTGTCGACGTAAGAAGTAGAATCGATTATATTTTAGAATGATCACTGCCGAGAGTAATGATAATATCCCAAAACGAAAAGCACGCGAGATTTGTTCGATTGGCTGTAGCTCGGAGTCTTTTCATAAATATCGTTAATTAAGTATTGGCTTCATTTCTATATAGGGAAAACATTGCTATTGTGCTATATTTAAGATCAACGCCGTTCTTTTTGGCTACTCTTTCGTTGAATAAATCGAATGAACTATGAAAAATTTGCTTAATTCAGTTACCTTATATAAGAAAAAAATCGAAATCATTCTGTTAAGTAAATTAAGTGTAGTAAATCTTTGAGAGAATTAATCGATGATATCTGTTCATATACATGTAATCTCTACATCCTCTTTTGGAAACAAACAGTTATCATTTCCATTTTCCAGGTTAAGAAGAAACGGTTGCTTACTAAAGGCAGTTGTATATGAACAGTAACAATGCTGGCTGTCTTTTCTTAGCACTGTAGGAAAATTAACTTCCCACCTGTATCAAATCACTTTAAATTTTATGGTGGTGCCAATTATTGTTGGAATGCACCGCTGTCATATAAATGAAATACCCTTAAGCAAGGCGTAAAGCACAAAATCAATCAAAACTTTGGGAAGGATAAGTTTCAATCATCGGGAAAGCAGAAATCAGCCAAATTCCCGGTAAAAATTAATATTGCGGTTTTCATTGAAATAGATCTTATCGTATACGAATATTTTTGGTATAAAATCTCTACAACTGAACAATAGTTTGCAGCTTTTCTGATGAATGAAATCAGCACACCCATCACATGCATCAGCGAAGAAAATTAAATCTCAACAATATCTCTTTAGAAAATGAGATTTCTAGGCAAATGCTGATCGTCTCTCAGTTTCAAAAGAGATATCCAGACAAATGCTGACAGTCTCTCAGTTTCTAAAGAGATACCCAGACAAATGCTGATAGTCTCTCAGTTTCAAAAGAGATACCCAGATAAATGCTGATATTCTCTCAGTTTTACACGAGATACCCAGACAAATGCTGATAGTCTTTCAGTTTCAAAAGAGATACCAAGACAGTTGCTGATAGTCTCTCTGTTTCAAAAGAGATACCCAGACCAATGCTGATAGTCTTTCGGTTTCAAAAGAGATACCCAGACCAATGCTGATAGTATTTCAGTTTCAAAAGAGATACCCAGACAAATGTTGATAGTCTCTCGGTTTCAAAAGAGATACCCAGAAAAATGCTGATATTCTCTCAGTTTAAAACGAAATGTCAAGACAAATGTGGAAAGTCTCTCAGTTTCAAACGAAATAACGTCGTACTTAAGTGAATTTCACTTATATTACGACTGGTGGTCCACTCCTCATTCGATACCTTATCCACATATGGTGGAAAACCAGGAGGAAAACTAAAAAACAAACGATTCCCGCTATTGCAGGGATACCTGGTGAGGCTACCTCATACCCCAGGACGAGTGGTGGAGTTGGACCTATGAACGGTACATCGAAGGAAGACCAGTAAGCCGATACGCTAGCCACTGGTCTGCGACCGCGGGTCTAGCTTTTTTTAGAGACAGATTATTACAATCTATTTTAGAGTAAAACTTTACCGTTTTTACCGAAAGTCTACACAACAACACTGAAGAAAACCATGCATGGTCTCCCCGATCTTTGGCTTTGTTTCTGGGTTGGCGCGTGAATTAAGGGAGTGGGGTGAGTGGCGGGGGCTGTGCTTTTGGGGTGAAAAGATAATACAAAAAGCACACACGCTTGAAAATTCAGTTTAAAAAAAGAAACCCACACATCACATGATAGAAGCCAGTTACTGATTTTAAAAACAGGTGGAAGTTGGACGTCTGTTTTGCGATGGACATGTGGCGATAAAAGGGTATATGTTGGATTAGAATGATGTTTCTCACGATAAACTGTCCGACGGTAAGTCGGGATAAAGGCAGCCAAGATCCATCTAAGCCGTCAGTGGTCTTTTGGTATAATGTTACAAAGCCTATATACAGTACTCTGAATCTAGGTTTAGATTTGTTTCGCTGCCAAAACCCCAAAGGTATCGGTCCTGTGAACAAATTGACAGTCTTAAGAAACCTTTTATTTCACAGACACCGTCAAACATACAAACAAACAGACGCAACCAAAACAACAAAACCTCCGCATTCTTTAAATTTCATTAAAATTAAAAAAATGTTTTGGTTATCACAAGAAGATTTAGATTGTATATATTTCTAATATATTAATACATTCCAATCCGAAGTGACGAACACACGATATTTGACATAAACAGAGTTGTATCATCAGCAAAGTGCACGAGTTAGGTTTAAAGATGATTTTTTAGTTATAATTTATGAAAAGATAAATACAGCTGGGCCGACTATGGAACCCTGCGGAATACCGCAGTGAACGTTCCAAACATCGATTGTAACAACATAAATCTGTAAAAACACTGTTCGTGCGCAACAGAAAAAACACATTACTTTAGTCTGCTATAATCATTTTTATATTTTAAAAATTAATTTCACCGATATAGGGATGTCGATTATTTAAAACCGAATAAATCATCTCATATTCTAGATGAACTCCCAGAGGAAAGTCTTTTTTATGAATATTTAAAAATATAGATAAAAATAACTATATATTGTTCCACCGAAAATTAAGACATTTTATCGAAACGAACTTAAAAAAGAAACCGTTTGATGATAGTTTTTCTGCCTGTTCAACTTTCAAATGACACCCACGAGAAAAGCACCCATCCACCACCACAGTATTTTTTTTGGTTCAGCTCAGAGCTTTCAAATGGCACCGACGCCATAAGCACGCCTCCTCCCCCGCAGTATAAACTTCAACTACTTTTTTCCCTGATCAATTAAACCCGTACGACTGCTACCGTCATGCCAACTTGTCCTATTTCAAAACAAGGGCCAAGACAACAGAACTATACCTGATCATTGATTAAATTACTATCCGAAAGCTTGTTTTAGTAAAGTTCAACATTTACAAAGTGATCTTTGTCATGTTATTTTTGCTTAAATTTACCAACCCAGTCCATAATCGAGTTTTCTCAAGATGATAATTGGAATGTTAACCGAAGATCCGAAGTCCCGTTAGTATATTTTTGATAAAATAATAATAAATTAATAGCGACTGGTTTTTACAACTTACAACTACAGGGTCCGGTTGCACGAAGCGTTATTAAATTTAATCAGCTATTAGGTGACATAGCGCCATGGTGAAGGTCTTTCTCTAATCCAGTATTATCGATTTAATCTGGTGTTAGCGGCTAATAGTCTTTCGATCAACTGGCCTCAGATCAATAACGTTTGTGTCGATCAACACCACCGGCAATCCCTACCCTAGCCGAATGTCACAAATATAATACATATACTCCCCGCTATTAAATACACCAGAATCATGGACACCCACCATCAGCGACTTAGTCCAGCCGATAATTAGTCATCCAGATTGTTTTCTTTTCTCCCGAAAACTACGGCTAAAAATCTGCGGATGAAATTCAACGCCTAATTTAACACGACGTCGTGGGAGATTTTTCTTCGGGAATTTTATGATGACTTGTGAATCTTACAATTTGATAACGTCTGTGTGCTTATCCGTTTTATATTGCAGTGCTTATTGTTTTAAAAAAGGTGTTCATCCGTTGAGAGTTTTGTGCTAAAGTACCGGAATCGAGATTCAGGAATTCTAAAACTCGAACTATAAGTGTCAATGATCAGGTAATTGAGCAGTGTTCAAGCAGCGTTCCAAGGTATTTTTCGCATATAAGACGACGCGGTTCTCCAACAGTGAATATCCACATTGTCACTGACATTAATTGTGAAATGACGCCTAATGCTATGTTGTGTAATTAAGGATCTTGAAGTTCTGAGACATTTATTTCGTTACATCGGGATAACACTTTCTTAGTTTGAATATATAACAGTATGATGGTGATTTTTTAACATTCACGTTTAAGGTTTAAGCACTATCTGGATCAGAATATATTTGACATATTCAAAGTTGTATCATCACCAAAGTGCAAGATTAAATTTTAAATGATTTTAGTTACTATTTATGAAAAGAGAAATAAAACTGGACCGAGTATCGAACCCTGTGGAATACCACAGTGAATGTTCCAAACATCGATTGTAACAACATAAAACTTCAAAAACATTGTTTGTGCGCAACAGAAAAAGCAACACAAAACAAAACAAGAATTAAATAAAACCAGAAACATGATGATATAATTTAGATATAACTGAATATTGTGATTAACCCCTTAATCAACGTCTTGAAAAGACAAGAAATTAGCCGAAATCGAATGATTTAGTATGTAGGGATTTGATCAGCGGAAATATGCTAAAAGTAACAATAAAGCTAATGATCATCTTGAGGATCCGTTTAACTCTGGTTATTACCCTGTGGTTCTACAATGTGGAGAATACTGTAGAAATAGGAAAATGGTTTCACGGATACAACCGAAGACTCACCACCTTGATATATATTCTTGTAAATCTGAAATGGAGCGCAGACTGAAGTAGACCTATTGAATACATTAGGGATTACAACATTGGAAGACATATGGATAAACGTTGGCTTGTGTGTATCTAAAGGTTAAGTAGATTGTGTAAATGGAAAACGTGGCAGCGACTTCCTAATCTGAGAAAAACAATAGCAGTGAGTGAAAGCAACACAAATAGATTAACATCAGTTACGTAATATTCTTGGCATCATTGAATTTCGTTGACGCCGGAAAGGACTGACGCAGAGGGAGCGTCTGTAACCAAGCGAGCACGTGGAAGAGCTTGAGAACAGCAGCTGAAGAGAAAGATACATCGTAGGCGTGGCTTGTTTCCATGTAAACACTTTTTGATTGACGGTTAATATCCCCTCGCCACCCTTGCCCTCTCGAATGGGTTTGCCCTATCACCCTAAACTTTATTCAATGAATCAACAGAACACATGTTTTCTACAAAAAATCCCGACACTCGCTGCTACGTAAGCATTAGACTAGTTGGTGTTATTCAAAGAGCAGCGGCCTTGACGTGGAATAATAGCTCTTACTTTTCTGTGCTTGTTTTCGGTCTTATCTGCAGCGGAAAATCCCAAACTCTTTACGAGCGATAAATCTGTTGGGATACATTGTGTTACATGGAGTTTGTGGTAAGTTGTTCCTCGCTAACCGCATGGTGCCAGTAACTTGTCGGCAGAAAGTCACCGAGGGAAAGCGAGCGCTTAATAGGGCTGAAGGAGGGACGGGGGTAAAAGTCGAGCAGAAGAGGCACCCATCGGACAATTTATCAGTCAAAGTTGGAAAATGAGCAGTTATAGTTTGAGCGTTCCACCTCCTCCACCTCAATTCAGTTCTCATTTTGACAGAGTGAATTCTGCCTACCACGCCAGTCTGCAGGCAAGCAAAGCAAATTTTAGTGTTAGTCACTTGTTGGACTTAGAGGAATTACCCACGGACGGCGATTGCAGCATGTTCGCGGCCACGGCGCTTCATCACCAAGCCTCCCCGGCACACCAGCTCCATGCTCACCATCCCATGTCACCCCAGACACACTGTTCACAACCCAGCCCAACGACAAATCTCAGTATATCCACGGGTTCGACAAACAGTGGCGAGGACACACCGGATAAACTACCAGGTAAGTTATGCTTTTTGCGCCTTGCTGTGCCTTTGTTTACAGGTGAGTAGTCGGGACGTAAAGCACAGACGACAATACCGTACCGATGTGCTGGTTGAACCGTCCCTGAAAAGTCGTTTTTATGCGATGAAATCAGCCTTTATAATTTCATGATGTCCCGAATTCACTGGTTAAATGTATGCGCTGCCCTTGTCCCCGTCTCCATATATTGACGTTACTTGTACGCTCTTTTTTTTTCACCGAGAAACACCCAAGTCAAAGCAACCCGTCGTCCCGCGAAGCTTAAAATTGTGCATAATTTCTTCGCCTCTTTACAGAGGATGTGTGTATCCGAGTACTAAACGGTAATATTGTCCGGGTAATTTGTTTAATTTGACCTAGCTCAACACCGTGCCTTTCTCCTCAATTAGACCACACTTCACCAACTAACAGGCCTTATTAAGTCTAATATCGAACAAATGCGACTTAACAACCGTAACAGACCTTTCGATTGGCCCTTTGCTAATTCAATTTTCCTCTTAACCAGCCCAAGGCAAACAAAACAGATTATCTTCAATTGACTTAATAATTTTTGTCATTCTTGCTTCTAAAAGTTTCGGGGTTATATCCCCACCGTTTTTTTTTTTATATCTGTCGGTTTTGATTAGCGCTTATAAGCTATACCTTATGTCAATCACCGTTTAAGGCTATCCAGTTCAACTGTACTTTATCGGGATGAGAAAATTGGCTTAAACGAATAATAATATCTTTGGAATGCTCTGCTAGATTCCGGTGGGTCGATCTGGCTTATCTGAAATTATCAGATGATTAGCAAGAGTTACACACCTTTTATCGGAGCTCTTCAGACAATGAAGTCGATAACAGTGATAGCACGAGCTCTGGTAAGTCGCATTATTTAAGCATCTGACTGCAGAACTTCAGTTAAAGACACCTTCTGATAATTTAAAACCTTAAGAGAAAGATTACTTTATTCACTGAGGAAATGGACAGAAATGTATTCAAGAAACACTCCCATATGTTACTATTTTATGGTTAAAATATTTTAACAATCAATTCTCAAAATTTAAAAAATTACATACTAATAATGTATGCAGATATAATTTTAATTTAAACATTGTTATATACTGCCAGTATTTTCACACAAAAAATATTAAAGGCACAAAAATATGTGTTTTTTTATACTATATTATTGAGCATCCCAAAAAGAGTAGAATTGTATTGATTTGTCTTTATGAAAGGCTTTACTTTTTCTTGTTGCATACTTTTTGTGAAGCTAAAATTAATCAGAATGAAAAATAATTGTTATTTTCCAGCATGTTTTTGCTACTTGTTGAAACCTTGGGGTTTGTAGACATCATACAACGTTATGATAGAAAACACGAAATTTTTTTTTTCCAAACATAATTGTCTCTTGCGCCTTTGAAAACTGTAATGCCTATCACAAAGTTCTGTAAACTAAATTCATTTACATTTTCCGACACCAAAGACCTGTAAGGTAGTTCGGGAAATCGTCTGCCTTGAGTCGGCTTAATTGTTCCATAATTAGCCTCGACAGATTCCCCAAACTGTCAATTATGGCGTCACACTTTAACCCGTTGATGTTTAAACAATCAAGTCGCTTTCCTTTCTGAAGTTCATGTCTCACTTCTTATATATGTAAACCACTTTACTGAGGTCTGGACAGAACCACAGGTATATATACAATAAGGCCTACGGTATACATAAAATACTTTTCCTACTCTGTCCGCCATGTAGTCAATTTGTCCGCATTCATGTCAATTTTCATATACAATTTGGGACATTTATATTAATATAATTGGCTTTATTTGATACATTTTTGACTTAAAGTGGTATATTTAAGATCAGTTTAAATACCTTGTATAATTTCTTTTAAAAATTAATAAGAATTTTGTTTACTTAATGTGAATTTTTGAATAAAAAAAAATCGTTTAAGTCAATTGAAGTTAAAGCCTAACATGTATAATTTTGTAATTAATATCCTGTTGCTTACATATATTTAACCATATGGCCTCAACACATTAGAAAGGCTAAATCTGTTATTCCGTGTTTTAATGAAGTCAGAAGTTATAGACACATGGGAGAATGGGTTAGAGATGCTGTGACATTTTCTTGAGACATTATGGGCAAAAGCTTTAATTCACTGATTCGTAAAAACTTTTGTTATGCTTTTTAAATATAAACTTCAAACTTCGCTTTTTTCCTTAATACCAAAGATGTGGTTATATTTCGCTAGGTTTACAAAAAAATATGGCCGACATTCTATATAGCACCAAAAGGGGGATTAATACAATGATGTTGACTTTTTGGCTCTTTGCAGAAAAAATAGTTCTTAAACAAAAGTAGGAAAAGGCGATTTGACTGGGATAATGAGCATAATTTTGTCAAAAAAGCCTTTAGTGGTGGACCTGCTAGCTACTCAGCTTGTTATGCTTTTTGTGACTGCATATGTGATAATTACCGATCAGTTTGTCAGTAACCCTAGATATTACCGTTTTAGGGACAAAAAATAAAAAATAAAAATTAATTGGTATATTATAATTTTAATGTGGAGACAGAAAATATTTTAGATTTGTTGTTTTCGTCTTTTATGTTGTATTTGCTTGTCTTACTTTGGATAACATTTGAAATTTAAAATCAGTTGGACGTGTTGTTAACTGTCCAACACCTTATTTAAAACTTTTTAAAAAACAACTCGGGTTGCACGTGGTCCTTAAAAAACACACAAGCAACCAATGAACATTATTACATCTATCAACTATGACCTTAAATGATATACATTAATGCTTTATTGTCTAGTTTTTGAAGAAATTCTTCACACACTGAACACGTATTGAAAATGATAATAATTTAGCAAAAGTACGTTACTCTTGTACCAGCTTATTTCTATTAATTGACCTGTAATTTGACTTCTTAAGCCAATATATTGTATCTGAATTTCAATTTAATCTATGTATATATTTCATCCTGTATGTGTCCATATGGAGGCTGTCAAGTAGCGTTTATGTTTCTTATATATGTTATGAATAAAGAAAAAGACAACTTTGTTTTCCTGTATTAAGGATCGAATCCGTAGACTTTGGATATCTCAATGGGTTAAGACTTCCGCATATACAGTACTATGAAATCAGCATCTCTACATCAATCCAAACTAAAATCTTATTTAAATGAACTTATTCCATAGAACTCGTTATAGTTAAAAGACATTATGCCATATTTATGATAATTTAAACAAGAACATAGTTATGGCGAAACGAATATCCGTTTAGTAACTATAACGTAATCAATGTAGTACCTACTTAAAGTTCACTTATAATTCCGGAGATATTGACATTACTGTATTTTGATAACATAGAAATATATGTATAATGGCGCACACCATTCAATCGAATGGAGACGCCAAAAATCAATCAAGCAACCAACCAACTTATAATTCCGGGATGTATCCAGCCCTATGGGGCTTTACTCCCACCACAATAATATTTGTTTATTAGTTTGAATTTGTTACATGTAAATTATGTTATGCACTGTGGTGAAAAAAAAAGAACTGAATAAACAGCACATAGTTCCATTTAACAAACACAATTTTGACTTCGCAGTTCCATTGACCGTATTTATCAACGTATATACTAGTATTATGTCGTGAGCCTTTTTGCTTTGTCATTTAAAATGCTGCCTCTGTTGGCTAGAGAGCCGGGTTCGAATCCCGGTGGCTACAGTAAAGAAATATATTTTAGACAGCCATATGATGCATGGTGGATAGGTTTTGATCAATCAACATCCCTGTACCAGTGTGATTAATTTGTAGAAATATATATTATGGACGGCTGTGTATTTAACATGTATTTTTGTGGTCGTTTTAAAAAAGCAAATTGGGATTTAAGTTTCCGGATATGCTTGACTGAATAGTTCCACTTTTTCAAAATCATACAGGCCAGCTTGTTGGCAATGTTTTCTTTCTCCATCTGGTAAAAGTGTTTTGTGAAACGGAAAACAAGGAAAACATTTATCTTACCCTCTTATTTTTAATTTGAACAGCATTTAGTTGCTGATTTACACTTGTGATAAAGTAAGTAATAAATTCACAGAAATACAAATACCGGATAAGATTGTTAATGTGTATTTTTTTTATTTTTATCGAGGGGGAAACGTCCGATCCATCAAATCCCACGCCATTTGTTCTGCGCCGTCAAGAAATTTCACGCCGATTAACGTGGAAGATAAATATTTTCATTTCTTCGGTCTACATACCGGATCTTAACTACATGTCATTTATGAGTTCTAGCTTATAGTGAGTTAGAACTCAGGCTGCATGGAATTAGCTTTGTTTGTTGGATTTGGGATTAACGTCGTACTCAAGGAATTTCACTTATATGACGACGGATTGTCCACTTCACACTGTTCCTTGCCTAAGTACGACGGAAAAACGCGAGGAAACCTTGTAAAAACCACCCCGCGATTACCGGAGCCACATCGTAGACTCATTCATATACAGTGTACCTATGTAAAAAAAAATAGCTTTTATATACTACATAGCTATACGAGATAAATCTAATGGATAATTTAAATAATATTGAAATTGCTCTGGCATGATTATATATTATTTACATATTTAACATTATATTATTAAATAAATTATCGCATATATACAGTTGTTGCTTTCTTCGATGAAAACAAAACAAGCCTAACAAACCCACAACAAAGCATGCAGTTTTTTTTTTGTTATTTTGGTAAAGAAAAAAAATTCCTTCCAACCTATAAAAATGAAAATAATAAACAAATAAATTAATAAATCAACAAATCAATCAATCGACTAATCAATCAGTTTATCACATTATTATTCAATGAACGAATTAAAAATAAAATAAATAGATTGGTAAAACATGATCTTCTCCGGGAAACTAAAATTCTACCAGCACCAAAGAAACAGAAAAAAAACACCGTTGGATAATATAATAAATTGTATTTGGGAATTATTTTAGTGGAAAAAATCTGAAGAAAAAACACCTAATGTAGCCAAACGAAGCAACTAACGGCACACGATTTTTTTTTCTCAAGGATTTACATTGTATTTATTAAAAAATAAAAACTCGATGCTGCGAAATTCCGTTTCTTTGAACGATAAAATATAAAAGTATTAAACGTTCTTAAACACACCAATTTGAATATTAAATCACACAATAATCAGAGATATGAAATGGAGTGTCTCCATTGTGATTAACTCGAACCCAGCCCATATGTGCAGACTCCACTCTCTTGGGCGGAAACACAACTCCCTACAAAACTAAGGCACAACAAAATTCTTAGTTTATACTAAAAAGTTCTATCGTGAAGCCTTGTAGCTCAGTTGCTAGAGTGGTGGACCAACTTCCCAAATGGTTACTGGTTCGATTCCCTGTTTAGACCGGTAGGGTAGGTTTTTCAATTTTAATTTTCACATTTTGTGTAACATACTATCAGCAAATATAAATGTTTGACCTCAAGGACTTGGTTATTTTACTGTGATTAATCCTATTGCCTGCTACTGACTTTCCAAAGGGTTACCGGTTCGATTCCCAGTTTAGACGAGTAGGGTAGGGTTTTCAAATTTAATTTTCACATTTTGTGTAATATACTATCAGCAAAT